>JAVFBZ010193270.1:17208-31458 GCA_032466195.1 Katharina tunicata
TGGTACAAACTTGAGAGCAGAAAGAACCCGGTTGGAGGATCCTGTTTGTCTGGTACAAACTTGAGAGCAGAAAGAAATCGTTTGGAGGATCCTGATGATTTGGTCCAATGAGAGCAGAAAGAAACCAGCCGGAGGATCTGCTTGGTCTGATATGAGCTTGAGAGCAGAAAGAATCCAGCTGGAGGATCAATTGGTCTGGTACAAGTTTGAGAGCGGATAGAAGCCAGCTGGAGATTCCCGTTGATGTGGCACTAACTTGGGGGCAACATGAACCCAATTTGTCTTTAAGTTCACGAACTATAAATTATACACTTTGTCTAATTGTGAGATGTTATCGTTCATGATAGTCCTCTACACTGTATCTTGGTATGCTTGTTATAACCAGATAACAAAAATTGGCAAGGCATGACTTCCGTAAAGCAATCTGTAACCACCTATCGTCATTTAATTTAAGAATTCTAGTGACATTTGATAAATCGGAGATGATACTTCCCATAAATCCCTAGGTGACAACTCACCTACAGATTTTGTACCCCACTTATAATTCACCTATGCCACTAACAGGGGGAACTCCGTCATTAATCAACTTTCCCGCCAGCAGACTGCATGAGTTAAGTAAGAAGCGATGAGCTTTCTGAGCATGCATACATAATCTTGGCCTCTAGTCTGGCATACCAATTACTTATCATATCACCTGTTATGCATAACAGTGAAAAATATGTGGCGTGCATAAACAGAAATTTATTATTATTATTATTTAGGGGCTAGTCTTGTGGTGCATTTTTAGAATCACTATTGTACAAGTTTCAAGAATTAATATATCTGAATAAGTGAATTTTAAAATGTGTTTCGGAAAGCCTATAAAAAGAAGGGTTAATAGAATTGTTTTAAAAACAATGTGTTACGTTAGTGAGCGATAGGTTGTGTCGTTATTTCAGTAAGTGATTGGTTGTCTGGTTATTTCAGTGAGTGGATGGTTGGCTGGTTATTTCAGTGAGTGATTTGTATTGTTGTTAACAATAAGAAGATATGTATGTTAAAAGTTCAGAGAAGGAAGAGTGAGCTTGAAGCACCAATGATTAGGTCGTGATTACAGTTATAGAGGTTCAAATGTGTTTCACAGGTACAATGTGTTAATTGAATATTTTACTCCAGGTAAACAAGTACAATCTTTGAACAATTATCTCTGTTATGTAGACAGTCTGAAGAAAACGATGTTTTGTTAGATAACAAAATTAAAATCCCAGCACATGTAGACTGGTTCACACAATACAAAAAAAATAAAAAATTCTGTGGGTTTGGCGAGGGGGGGAATAGATTTGTTTTATTACTTGTAAGATTTACAAAGTACTACTGGCAATTCTGTTCCCAAGCTCTTAGGGTCGGGGTTCGACTGTTAATGGGCACTTTGTAAATAACACCAAAATTTCAGAATAAAAACATTTAAGACACAATAATCGGGTTTTCGGAACCTTTCCAGTGAAAGTAAATAATGTTAGTATAGCAAATCAATGCCAATACAATATTTTATTAATTAAAATTTAAATTGATATTAAATTTATTGAGGCAATAATATGGTGGCCGAATCATTTGAGAGAAAAATGTACTTTTATTCCTATTTTTTTAAAAGTGACTAATGTCTGCCTTAATACAATTAAGCTACCAGACATGAACAATTAATTTTATTAAGTTCATTAATTACAACAAGAGCATTCATTGATCTGACAACAGTTGCTAAAAGTTGTAAAATATGAATTTTAAAAAATAGTGATTTTTGAATCAGTGAGATATTAATGGCCGTTTAATATGACATTAAAACAAGAGGGGCCTAATTCTTCACTAAGTGTCTTCATTGCCCCACCCAGACTATACTGGGCCATAAATCAGTTGTTAGCCCTGCTAAGTTGTGAAATCAGTCAAATAAATCAATGTGTTTAAGGTTAGTTGGACCTCTCTTATCAACTTATGTGGGTAGTTCTATTAATGTATGTGGAGCAGTGTTCATGCATTTATCAGTAAACTCATTCATGATTTTATAAGGGCAGTACAATTTTCATTCTTTTTTCACACCACTTATTATTTGAGAAAGGGATGTTGTAATTTATGGCGTAATGAAATAAGTACTAAAAATTATGTTTAATGGCACTTTTTTTTAATTGTTAAATTAGCATGCGGGCCATCCTATATATTATATGTCAACTTGCCCTTTCAAAATTAACCTCACCAAGGCATTTTCTTCATTCTTCTCATATCCTGTTCTATATTGCGCAATTGCTGTAAGCTTGGGGTGTAATTTACCACTAACAGAATGTCATGTAAAAAAAATATGAATGAATGAATGAATGTAAAATGGGAAACCTGTGGTACTGCTGAACTTGGTGAAGATAAAATTCCTTGTGAGCTCAAAACCATAAAATTGAAATTAAGACTTTTCTTTTTGAAAATATTAAATAAAACTTTTAAGGCAACATACAGATGAAACTTATCTATGTTGCTGTGGCCCATTTTGATGGGTTTTCTATCGACTTCTACCCATCATGTAAAGCTTTTTGATGACTTGAAAATATCTTTAACCCTAGCTAGCTAATTGTTAAGGAGTAGGCCTACATTTACATGTATGATAGCATATACAAGATGTAGAAAAAGGTGTTGTCTTATTTAATGTCATGTCTTAGTTTATTATTATTATAGTCTTTATTTATTGACTGAAATAAACGGAAACATAAAACACTCAGGTCTTATCAGCTATAATCATTTAATCGCCAAAGGTGATTGTTAAGCTAGCTTTAATAGTCTGAACTCACCTTTTATCTTTTAATTCATCATTTGAAGCGAATGAGAAGCTAACAGATCATTCAGTTGTAGATATATGTATATGATAATTTCAGGAGATTTCTTAACCTAAGTGCTCTGCTATGTTTGAAATTTAAAGCAAAGAAGGCCTGAAACAAGGCATCTGTTTGTTGTCTTGTTTGTACAGTTCTATCAACAAATTAATCCAAAATATTTTCATATCAGGTCCATGTTCTGTTAGGGCAGGTTAATAAAGACCCCAAAAAGAAAGACTGAACAGTAGAGATGATTTACATAGCGCTTTGTTCACCCCATCACATAGTTATATAAGTGAATAATTGTGGTGCAAAATTCAAACAAAAAACACAAACAAACAGATAGTAACACTGAAATACTCTTGCACCAATCTTAGCCTATTTCGACTCTTCTATAGTTTTTGGCTATAGGACTAATAGGGAGAACGGGCTCTGACATTGTTAATACTGCTCATCAGTGTTGAACAAGGAATGAAGATGGATGTTCAGGTATCTAAACCTAAAGAATGTTTAGTCGACATAAATGTACAGAAGTAAGTAAGTCTATGTAGTTGTTTGATTCATGGGTGGTTTGAACTAACCTCTGGCTGCATTTAGTCAAAAAAGGTACCTGAAATGTATATCTTACTTAGTACGTCAGGGTCTTGTGTTTAAAGACTAGGGGCAGTGGTGTATGTACTGACAAACCCCTCCATTATGAGCCTGTAATTTTAACTGATGAATGAATTCTACCTGAATGAGCTGTACCTGTGTAGGTAGTTGTTAGGCTATGGTTTTCTCAGGTATCAGTATTGTAAGTATTCTAAAGATAACTTTGATGATGTGGAACGGGTGGCTGGTGAGAGCTTTCTCTGCTATTGTGGTATTTGAGCTTCATGTTCTAGACATCAGATAGACAATTTGTTGTGGCGTCCTATGTTGAGTGCTGTGATTATTCATGTTATAGACGTCAGATAGCCAATTTGTTGTGGCGTCCTATGTTGAGTGCTGTGATTATTCATGTTATAGACATCAGATAGACAATTTGTTGTGGCGTCCTATGTTGATTGCTGTGATTATCCTTCATCTTCTTTGTTTAACATTGGCGTTGAATGTGGTCGGTTTCTTTTACCAATTCGGCTGGCATTTCGAGTGCTTGAGAGTTGAGGTGCAGAACAAAACTAACTCAATTGCTTATGGTGCATTCCAGACATCACCATATTACCTCATATTATATATCCTATGATGGGCTTGTTTTTTTCTGATCATTGAGTTGTTGTGCGAGAGAGGTTTCCTTGGCCGCTTGGACTTGTCAATATGACAATAACATACAAACAAACAAGTACTTGTCTACTTGTCAACTAACTAAGTTACGTCAGGATATTTATGATTTGTATTTGGCCTGATGTGTTTCAAACCTATATATTTCAACATTTTCTAAAAGTCTCTGAATCTTTAGAAGAAATATGGTAACCATGGTTTTATTACAGTTCAGAAATGAGGGGTTACCTGTAAAACTTAACAACCATGATGGTAAGTAATCTACCTGTTAATTACAGAATGCCCCGTCTTCAAAGGATTGTATTGTGCCAGGTAACCTCTACTTACTAGTTGCCATTGTTCCCACAAGAGCTGAAGGCAAACCTTGAGCAGACTTATCAGATTCAGTTGTGCTGCTATATCTGGTAGTTGGAACTTAAAAACCGGGACTGGACATATCTGTAAGTTCAAGTGTAAGGGGAAACCTAAGTAAAAATGACCCTACATGTTTTTGGGGCAGGATACTAAAGATACCTATTTAAACAGGAATTATAAATAAGCCTCAGCTGATGGGAAAAGAGCTCTCTACCTGATTCTTCTTCACTAAATCCTCTACCTTAAGTTACAAATTCCAGGTATAATTAGTGAAAACAGATAGCTATATCTGATCGTTTGATGTTTGTCCCACACGAACGTTCTGTTACCAATTTGTACAAAGTTTACCATGGTAAATTGAATGGTAACAGAAGTTGTAATGTATCTCAAGAGAACTATAATACATGTAAGCCTTAGTTTTCATAAGAAAATAATTGTCTGACTTATAGCTGGGCGATACGTGATTTGGATGGCAGTTTGGTTCCTAGTTGGCCTGTTTAATTTCCTTTTGTAAATTAAAAATATGTTATAACAAATGGTCTGTTTTTAACTGGATCTTCTTATTTCATAAAAGGTAACAATAATCAGCAGCAAAAGTTGCTATCAGAGGAGTGCCTTTCAAGCAAAAATAAACTTTTAATTCTTGATTTAAGATGACTGTTCATAACTTTTACCAACACATGACAAGTTTGATCTGTTTAAAGGTGTAAAGGTATAGAACAATAAGCATAATCAAAAAGAGGTAGAGCTTCATTTTTTTTATATTGGCAAGCATCACCTTTTATTTTTGCTTTTATCAGCATCTGAGTAGAAGTTATGGAATTAAACTCTTGAAATATCTAAAGAATTTGATATGTATAAAGGTCACTCATGATAATAAATAAGTTGAAAGGATCAAGGTTAAGTTCATCCCTGGGAGATAACATATAGGAGGAATCAAACTGGGAAGAAAAAACACACTATCAAATTGGTAAAAGTGGTTAAAAAATGTTGTAAATGTGTTAAGTGTTGAAATGGAGCATAAGATAGTTGTACCATTCTGCGAGCTGGTATGATGATAGTTAACATGTGCTGATATTTTGCCATTTCTTCAGAAACCATCCCAGCCTCTATTTCCTGTACTTTGTTGATATGACAAGTGGTTGGTCTAAACAGTCCCTAAGGCCAACACAGTCAATTTATATGTTTCATGTTACCCTTTTGAGGACCGCGTTCTTCCCCAACTGACTTCTCTGACCATATTTTGCAACATTGAGGCAAGTTTTAGTTTCAGAAAAGATTATCAACAACATGGCACAGTTTTCTTGTAAAACAGTTGATCTTCTGTGAATTTATTTACACCTTTTAAAGAAAGAAAATTTACATTGCATTTGGAAATTTATCACCTTTTCTCTTTTTCTCTCAGAAGAGGAGGCTCAGTTTTAGCATGAAAAACTTGTCTTTTTGTGAGAAAATTATTATTTGAGCAATTCTATTAGAAGGGCCATCTTCATTATCAACTGTCATTACCTAGACGTTTGTCTTGAATATTTCATTCATCAAGTCAAAAGGCAAAAAGTCTTTATTTGAAGTTTTTTTATTATGATGAAACTCACATCAGAATATGTCAATGTGCTCTCTGAGCTAAGGGGGATCAGGAAGCTGATTTGTTATGGTGTCCTGTGTTTGCCCTATGAATGTATGGTGACATCTTCAATGTTGCCAGCATCGTTTAGGGTGGTTTCATATAAAATAGCAAAATGTAAATAATTTTCAACCTGTTGCTGCTGTTACAATAAACCAAATGTTTTTTAAAGTGTGGCTTTGTCTCTAGTCTAACTTTTGTTGAGATAGGGTGACAGTGGCCCTGAGGTTTTCTATGAATGGTACCAACAGTATTACTCCTGGTAACCACAGGCATGCGTTTTAGGGTCTGTTAGAAAAACAGTTCTGCTTGAAATGCCATCACTACAGTAATTTTCTCCAGACCTAGTAAGACTGACTGCCCCTTACAATCTGGTAGGCCTAGTATACCCACCCCAGTTTTATTTCCGTCCCCCTGTTCCCCTTGGACTTGTTTCTTCAGCTCACCCCTACCTATACCCTTAGTGACCGGCCTAATTTGCATATTTTTAAATGTTTCTCTCTGAAGGTCACCCCTGACAGTGTTGTATAAACTGTTATACTTTTACCTTTACAAGTAGATACCTTATGCTGTGTTAGTCCTTTTATATTTACCACTCCTAACAATCTGGTGTGGAACCGTAATTGATCTCCAGGATATTAAAATACCATTTCTTAGAAACTAGGGATTAAGCAATGTAGTTTTGTGTTTGAGTTGGCTTGTGAGATCCTTAAATCTGTTAATTGTGATGTAAAACCGTAGTACCAATTCATTCATTTAATTGTTAGTCCTTACCTTGTAATCCATCTTGTCACTATGGGATGTCTGGTTGGCAGGGTACTTAAAGTGCTTTAGCTTTTACAACAATAGTGACTTAACAATGCAGTCAGATTTTGCATTAACTGGTCAGTTCCTAATCTGTAACTATTTACTTTGACGGAGTGGCATTAAGAAGTTGAAAAAAACATACAAGTTAAAATTCACATGGATCTTCGTCCTTAATTTGTTTTAAAATAAAATAATGTAACACCGTTCAATCAAGTTATCATTTAGTCAAAAAGACCATATAAACAAGAGATTATTTACAATTAAATTTTGTTGCACTGTTTCAAGAATGCTAAATGACTTTATATTTTTAAAATCTTTTTATTGTCATTTTTTGGCAGTGAAATAGTTTGCCAAAAAAATATAAGGCTTCAGAAAGATAATTGCTTTATCATAGGTGATTAAAGTTTCCTTTTAATCAAACTCAAAAGCTCACATTTTGCGATTCGCTCACTATTTTATAATTATACTTGAACTTTAAATTTCTAAAACCCCTCAGAAAAATGAACAGTAAGTGCTCTTTTTTCCAGGCACTTGTTCATTCACATAGCCAGAAGCATTCCTTCTGGTTCATACGGCTAAAACTTGAATGAACAACTGGTTCATACCGCTTAAACCTGAATGAACAACAGATTAAAATAAGAAAGTTGCTGAATAATCGGGGCAGGAGATAGTGTCATCATCTGATTTATTATGTAAACTACGCAAAGTTCACTATACCCCCAGATTGTGATCGACAAGACCAATTCACTTTAATCCTTCTACTCTGATGTCCCCTTTAGAAGCCGTAAGTTCAGTCTATATGATTGATTGGCTTTCACTTCTTTTTTTCCACACTTTAAAAAAAAGCTTTTCCAGATTTTTTTTCTATTTTCAGACTGTCACAATATAGGACATCCAACTCACTAAGAATCGGTCAAGGCTTTACTAGCAGTAAATGCTGTCCATGAAAAAAAACTTTATCAGTTGCCTATGGAACCTAAATCTCCAAATTTTTAAAGTTAATTTAGCTTAACAATTTACATATATTGCTTTCAAGTTGGTGATAAATTCAAAAGTAAAGTTTTACAAATTATTTGTTACATGCTTTATTGCCTATTTATTCAGATAATTTTATGTTTGTAATGATCTTAAAAATACTTAAAATAGCATTGTTAATTTGTAAAACTGACATTTTGAAAATTTAACTAATTATATAATTATCAGGGTTAGTCATTCTCTAAATAGTGGTTTTCATAAGCTTCCATACAGGATCAAAGTCAGATAAAATCACCCTCATTTAAGACTAACCTAAATGGCATTTTATATTAAATTGGGCTGCATTTCTCCTAAATTAATATATATATATATATCTGTAAGGTTAGTGTGTCACTGGGGTATCACTAACCCCACCACCCACAAAACAATGCCCAGAGGGCCTTGATCTTTTGTCACACTCAAAATTGTCCGACTAAAAATGACGATGATTGTTTTATAATTACTGTAAGTGACGTAATCATGTCATAGCAAAGTAATAGATTGCCGACATATACGGGTAGATTTTTTAACATTTATATAGAATTACAATTTCCATTTTTTGTTAAATGGTAAAAATAAGTATTTGATTGTCTGGAGCTGGGTATAGTTACCGGATACTTGCCCCCTTATCTGATTTATTATCTTTTTTTTGTTTAAACTGTATTTTAAATGTTATACTATCTGTGAAATATAGGACAATTTATGGGTAGGTCATATTTTAAGAGTGGTTAAAATGTTTGGGTAACTGAATAATTATTAAGGCTGAACTCTCTGTCGCACCCTTTTTATTGTCTTCATACCAATGGGACCCAGGATTGAGATAGGGTTCCTGTTGCACTGGTGTTCCTTGATCCCCGGAACAAGAGGAAGTTTCACAAAGCCTTCGCAAATGTACGCGCATGCAGTAGCTATGACATTGAGTCGTCACAACAACTGCACCTTCGAAGCGCATAATGCCTTTGTGAAACAGCCCACTTATTTGCTGGGCCGTCTTGAAGTGCTAATAAGGCCAACTCTCTGTCTAACTACACTAGTGGGTGGTTGCGGGAGCTGAAGCCATCAGATACTGATTCGTTGTGGCGTCCGGTTTTGGGTCCTGCCTGCGTCCTATAGCTGTCTTGTCGGTTTTTTTCCAGTGAATTCTAGTGCGATCACCCATGAAGCTGACACTCCGTTATATGAGTGAAACAAACTAAAGTACACGTTCGTCATAAAACCCCAAACAAACAAACAAATCTAAACGCACCATGTTATGCCTGCTTATTATTATTCTTATTAAGTGCAAGTGATGTTGAGCGTGCTTTCCTTCACCGATTGGTCGGGATTTCCATTATATGCGTTAATTATAATCAGGTACCTCATGAAACGAATAATCACATCATCCTCATTCATTCGTTTTACGTTCCATTAAATTTTGTAACAATGCAAATTTATTTGCTATATTTTCAGTATGTGTAAAATTTATTGATGTATTAAATAACTTACTGAGGGGTATTTCACTTACATTACAACTTAAATTTCTAATGTTAATTGGTGGAAACACCAGAGAAAACCTCCTACTATCCACTCTTAGGTTGGATAAATTAAATAAATTACTTTAAGTTCTTCAGTCATATGATATTTGCAAAATATTCTTTTATACTAAAACCATATTGCCCTAAACTGTGAGTCTTCGTCTACTCAGAACAAAACTATCTTCTTTCAAATTCTGGCTCTAGGAAAAGTAAACTAAAGCAGGGCTTGAAAAGTGCACAAAATACAAAAAAGATATAGGCCATACCAGTTCTGTGAATGAATGGCAAACAGTGAGCCTGGGAAAATGACCAGCCCCTTGACTCATTCATAAGTTCACTCAGGGGCTGGCTTAAAGGGAGATAGGGGAGCTACCAAGGGTGTCTTCTGTGAAAGAGAGGGGGCCTTATAAAAGTTTAGAGAGCAGAGGGGATTTAATTTATAACCCATTCAGCCAACTGGGCACTTATTCCAGGTGGAGACAAGGTCACAGCTGTTAAAATACCATCATTTTGGTTTAATCTCACCCTGTCTTTATGATGTAAATAATTTTAGAATAAAACTTGTTTGCCTTTTATAATGTTGTTTTTTTGTTTTTTTTTTGGGGGGGGGGGGGACATTTGGAGTTGAGAAATAAGCAACAGAAGATCTTTTTAAAGAATTTTGATGTCCATTGTCACATAGGTTCTGAAAATTATCAATATTGTGATACTTATCAATATTGTGATACCCTAAGAGGTACAGTAATAGTTAGACTCTTGCCTCCACAGTCCCAGAGAGTAAAGGGGGACTCAGCCAGCCATGAGCCTTCAGGCAGCTCCCTCTTTTTAGAAGGGCTGGCTCTCCCACGCACCCAGCCTGACTTGCCTGCCTATATCCCTAGTCAGTGAGCAGCACGCTGTAGGCCCTCAGTGTTGGGAGATATGTCTGTCTGTGAGGTCCACATTGGCCTGGGTCAAAGCCATCTCTCTCTGAACCAAACTATCTAGGTCAGACTTCTTAGGTATTATATGTGTGACCTAGTTAGACTCAACTCCCACTCAATGCATTCCACTGACAGTCACTCTGGTACTGTAGCTCTGCCTAACAAAGTAAACAACAAGCTTTCAGGGGATATTTCAGGTTTCTTCAATTTTTTTTTTTTCAAAATTGTTATGGAAATGAGTCTATATCATTCATAGCTTATCCTTTATTGCAATCAAAGAAAACAGAAATAAATAAAAACTAAAACCTCATGCTGTTTTCATAAGGTGCGAGTTGTGGAATGAACTTGTCGAATTTGACAAAATAAAAGTTAAATGTTTGAGGTCAAATACGATCCGATTCTCAAGAGAATTAGATTAATAACGAAACTTCAATGCTATGATTTCTTTTGCTACAATCGTTGCGTTTCAAGTGTTGCAATTTTCTTGGCCTCTTGATAAACCGCTCAGCTTCGACGTTAGTGAACGGCTTTGGCCATGATGACCTTGAAAGATATTTGAATGAACGGGGGTAACTACATTAAACTCAATTGCCACAATTTGATTGGTTAAAACCGTTCAATTAATGAACAAAATAGAGCATGTCCTATTTCAATCAACTCGCTTTCGACCGAATGGATTCAACTAAAATAAGTTACATCCCTTTGCTCTGTTTAATTGTTTCAACTCCGTTGAATTCGACCAGTTGATAAAATAAGCCACACTGTGTGAACGCAGCTTTATGTTAAAATTTGTAAATATTGTTTATTGTTTATTTTCTGATGTTAGACCAGCAGGACTATAAGTCACTGACGATTCCAGATCATTGGCCAGATGTATTGTGGTAGGAAACAGGCTAGAACCAGGAATTCCCACAACCTTCCGCTGGTAGCTGGCAGACCAACCCACATACAGTCCGAGTGGGTGTTTGAACTCAGAGGCGAAGGGGACCTTTGGACCAGAAGCGTGCACTCTAAAATAAATTAAAATATCCCTTAAAACCTTGTGCACGCCTTTTTAAACTTTTTTGTTAGACATATCATATCAAATCGTCTTCATTTTTTAACGACATTGAAACAAAATAACACTAGCCTTTAGGCTTATTATGCCTATGTTGAACCGGATTTTACATACTGGGGAAAAACTTTTTGACAAAAAAAAACAAACAAAAAAAAACATTATTATAATTATGTTGATAATTGGCTCTAAGTCTCGTTCATTTCTGCTTTACTTCCGGGTACATCCTCGAAACTGTGACCCTCTGTTTTGATTAGTGGTCTTTCAAAATGGTTTTTATTTCGCTTTTGGTTCAGCTATAGGACCGGACAGGACATTTGTCACCTTTTAAACGTCCAGTGCGATGTTATATCAAAATAAAGTAGTAGCATGTACCCGGAACTAGAAGGAATCTCGTGAAATCTCTCTAATGACGTGACTTACAGGTCCTATAGTAAAATTAAGTCTGAAAAATAGTCTCAGAGGATTTCAGATCGTTCACGAAATACAGAATGAATGGGTATCAACATATCGACGGTGAAAGTCGCAAACAGTGTAAGTCCAAACAGTTACTTACTTACACAGTTTGCGACTTTCACCGTTGATATGTTTGTTTCTTTTGTTGGGGTTTTATGCTGTACTTCACATATGACAGCTTGTCTGTCCAATTGGCAATGAACAAGACAAATACACAAAAAATCAAACTTCTCATGTCCCTTTGTTCAGTGAGCACCAGGGCACCGGAAGCTCCCACCAACTGTGAACCACCCACATCAACGTTGGTATCATAGTTAATCAGTTTGACAGGATCAGATATTTAAATTGAAGTTTTCAACCTTTTTATGACAATTGGGCTAAACGGTTGCTGAACCGTGGTGCCCCCTGAGCCCTGGTGCCCCCTGAGCCCTGATGCCCCCTGAGCCCTGGTGCCCCCTGATCCCGGGTTCCCCCTAAGTCCTGGTGCCCACTGATCCCGTGTGCCCCCTGATCCCTAGTGCTCCCTGAGCCCTGGTGCCCCCTGAGACCTGGTGCCCCCTGAGTCCTGGTACCCACTGATCCCGGGTGCTCCCTGAGCCCTGGTGCCCCCTGAGTCCTGGTGGTCCCTGAGCCCTGGTGGTCCCTGAGCCCTGGTGCTCTCTGAGCCCTGGTGCACTCTGAGCCCTGGTGTCCCCTGAGCCCTGGTGTCCCCTGAGCCCTGATGCCCCCTGAGCCCTGGTGCCCCATGAGCCCCGGTGGCCCCTGAGACCTGGTGCCCCTTATTTGTTGTGGTGTCCTGTTTGTTTTATCTTGTAATGTACTGTGGTGTTGTCTGTGTTACCAGTGTCGTTTAAGGTGGTTTCCTTCGCCCATGGGGCAGGCACATCGTCATATGAGTGAAATTACATTAAATATAGCGTAAAACTGCAATCTATATCTGATTTGGACTCCTCATGAAGGTAAAATGCTAAGTCCTCATATAAGTGAAATTCAATCACTTCGTTTTTAACTTACCTGGTTAATATTTTCAAACATCTATTTTTGTGCTGCTGTGGATTAAGGTATTTAATTGGGAATTTCGGAAAATAAATTTCTCTATGAAAATATTTTACCCCATTCAAGAAAACCACAGACCAGTGAGAAAAATTGTTCTAATTTACGACAATATGTATGTATACATGTATATGCAGGTAATGTGGATCTAAGCAATTATTTGGTCAAAATCTGTTATGCTTGTTTAGGCAAAATTAACCACAGAGTAGCTCACTAAGTCAATAAAATTTATACTATATTCTAATCTTTGACCATATCTATATGTTCATACAAAATGTATGTCTCTCTCACCAATTGCTTACAGAATAAACATACCTTGTTAAGCCCTAGGCTGTTGTCTTTTTATTATTCTCATGAAACTCAATCAAGTGGCACTCAGTTTACTGAGAAAGTACAGGTGAGAGAGTACATTATTATCTTTTGTTAAGGTATTTAAATTACCCCCGGCAGAGTTTATAATAATAGAACAATCATTTAATTTCATTACTGTACTAATAGCTATACACAAGTTAACATAAGTTAATGGAGAGAGATAATGTACCTGGTGTGATAAATGTTCAAAATAAAATATTTCAGGTCTTTATGAAGAAAGAAATTCTTATGTAATTGATTATTTAAAGGTCAAATATTTGTGGCTATTGTAAGCTAAGTTAGCAGTTTTGATGTGCATTTCTTCTCTTGTCAGACAAAGCGCATTCATAAGTTTATTTTATGACCTTAAAGCACGCAGTTAAGAATTATATAAGAAAATTTTGTTTGCTGATTTTTTATACTACTTAATATCTGTGATATTTTAGTTAAATTCAGGTAAAAGCATGCAAACAAACAAATAACTACACAGTGTTGGTTATTTCAGATGCACATCGACACAAGTCACATACACAGTGTTGATTATTTCAGTTGCACATCAACACAAGTCACCTACACAGTGTTGGTTATTTCAGTTGCACATCGACACAAGTCACATACACAGTGTTGGTTATTTCAATTGCACACCGACACAAGTCACCTACACAGTGTCAATTATTTCAGTTGCACAACGACACAAGTCACCAACACAGTGTTGGTTATTTCAGTTTCACATCGACACAAGTCAACTACACAGTGTCAGTTATTTCAGTTACATATCGACACAAGTCAACTACACAGTGTTGGTTATTTCAGTTGCACATCGACACAAGTCACCTACACAGTGTCAGTTATTTCAGTTACATATCGACACAAGTCAACTACACAGTGTTGGTTATTTCAGTTGCACATCGACACAAGTCACCTACACAGTGTCAGTTATTTCAGTTACATATCGACACAAGTCAACTACACAGTGTTGGTTATTTCAGTTGCACATCGACACAAGTCACCT
>JAVFBZ010193270.1:31558-54413 GCA_032466195.1 Katharina tunicata
TTACATATCGACACAAGTCAACTACACAGTGTTGGTTATTTCAGTTGCACATCGACACAAGTCACCTACACAGTGTCGGTTATTTCAGTTGCACATCGACACAAGTCACCTACACAGTGTTGGTTATTTCAGATGCACATCGACACAAGTCACATACACAGTGTCGGTTATTTCAATTGCACGCCCACACAAGTCACCTACACAGTGTCGGTTATTTCAGTTGCACACCGACACAAGTCACCTACACAGGGTCAATTATTTCAGTTGCACAACGACACAAGTCACCTACACAGTGTTGGTTATTTCAGTTGCACATCGACACAAGTCAGCTACACAGTGTTGGTTATTTCAGTTACACATCTACACAAGTCACCTACACAGTGTCAGTTATTTTAATTGCACATCGACACAAGTCACCTACACAGTGTTGGTTATTTCAGTTGCACATCGACACAAGTCACCTACACAGTGTCAATTATTTTAATAGCACCTAGATGCAAGTCAACTACACTGTGACAGTGTCAATTATTTTAATTGCACCTGGATTCAAGTCAACTACACAGTGTCAGTTTTTTTTCAGTTGCACATTGGTGCAAAACAAGTAAAGTGCACGATATTTCAGTTGCACATCAATGCAAGTTAATATAGATAATATATTTCAGCTTTATAAAGCTTTAACCATAAATGTTTAACTGATGTTGGCCAAAATACATTACCTTTACCAACATGGCTTCCTTGTTCATATCTTCTCTTATTGTTACCTAAGGCTGAACTGTGGAACTACTGGCTGCCATATTAATAAAAGGATGCGCCGTGGCTCCGTGGTTGAGCATTGGACTACAGAACCCCCTTTACTGTACCTGGAATGGGATCGATCCCCCCTGTGGACCTAAGGCATTTAAGGGAAGTTTTCCGTTGGCTGCGGATTTCGAGGGATGTTTTTTACGAGCTTTCTTCTCGGTTTTCCACCATACACCGGCAACGCAAAGTCGTCATATAGGTGAAATAGTGAGTACAACGTTAAACACCAATCAAACAAACAGCCATGTTAATCTTGTCAAATTCTGATCACGCCATGCCATTAATTAAATGTTCTTAAATGTTGACAGATTTGAGCTAGGTTAATCCTGTCCATTGGCATTCAATTGTAGTGTTCTATTTGCGGTAAGATTAATTACATATAAACTGGAAACCCTGCATTAAAATAACTTAACTTGTCTAATAATACATTAAGTTAATACTCATTTTGGAGACTGTGATTATTGATAAGCATGGATTTGTAACTCAGTCTGAACTTGTCAACTAATTCAGGATTAGCTAAATAAGGCACATTTTAATTCTCCATTGAGATAATTATTTTCCATTTCTTAGAATTTTTTTCAACATTTTATCAATATCTGTAGACTAAAAACTGCTCGTCAATTTTTATATTTTACCTGCAGGTAGAGAATTTCCTACTGCCTTGCTTCAACTCATGACTGTAAGCTTTAAGGAAAATATAACAGTTCAAATTCAAGGGTTTAACTTGTTGCCCTATATTTTTGTTTTGGTCTATACTAAAGGTTATGAAAAAACATATAAATTATAGTTTGCTTTATTTTTTAAAGATATTGCATGAACTTATGAATATGAATAGTTCTATGACTGGTCAGTTACTGATTAAAAGTTAACTAAATTATAGCGTTCTATTTGCACAGTCATTGCGAAACTGCCAAACAAAATATGTGTAGGCAATTTGACTATTATGTTCAGTTTATTATCCCTATAAATTCTACCTAATTCTTTTCCAAAGACCTTGAAACCAATGTCTGCGGTTCCACATCCTGTCAAAATAAACCACAAGTGGACTCGTTTCTATACACTTATGTAATAAAGTCTTCCACCTTGCTTATTTTTTGTTGAATCAGCAAACCTCAGTTATTCATTATCACCCCCATGACACCCACACAAGCCCACTCGCCTTAGCTGATTTGTGACAGCCTCAATAGGTTGTATTCAAGGGCAGTTTCAATAGACAATATTCAAAATCAGCATTCAGGTTTTATGGTTTGGAACTGCAGTCATTTTACTAAGCTGTAGTTTAGATTTTATTTGAACATCTTAACCTTGATGATCTATTTTATGTTCTCTATCTGGCTAGACCAGTTTTTACATTTACTCTGCTCTTTAAAACTCATCAATGAGTTTAGTTGATTTGTTTGCATTTTTAACCAGTGTTGATATGCACCATTTGATTTGAGTAGATCAGAATAAAACTGATTCAAAAGTGAGCAATATAACGCAATTACAAACAAGCAGGTGTCATTTTTTAAATAAAAAGTAGCTAACTCTATGTAGGTGTTACTGACTTTATGTAAGACTGTTATTACAAACTATAGTATGATCAAAATACTTCTACTGTTTTTTCAGAGACCTAATTAATTGACGGTTATCACAGTGTCGAACAAAGAGCAAAGTTTTTTCAAGAGATCTCTAACCGAAAAAAGATTGCCAAATCAAGTTATCAACAGAAATGTCGTAACTTTTTTTTTATCTCCATCTTTCGTTCTTTTTTTTTTTTTGCAACGTTCCTTTCGGAACACAAAGGTTGTTAAGTTTCACGTGTGTTCATGTTTTTCACGCTCGCTGTCTGAATGTAAGTTTGTTTGTTTTTCCTTCCCTCACGGCAAACTTTCCCTAATGTTTGTAAATGCCTGGATGTAAAAAAAATAAAATAAAATTTCTTCTTAGTTTCTGTAACAGTTTGTATTCCCCTTATCAGCATAATTTTATGCCATGTATTTGGAATTAAAAAACAAAAAAATACTCACCTATGATATTCAGAATAAAATGTTGAGAAATCGCCGTGAAATCTTTCTTTTTCGTGTTATTTTGATCCAATTTGCATCATGAGAGAATCAGTTAAGCCATGTTTACATCATCTGATGAAAGGACAAGCAGATCGATGGGATTCCCAAGTTCTCTTTGAGGCTAGAGTGGAATGGAATGCTCTGCCGTCTTTAAAGGAGGGACACGGATTGGAAATGTGCCGTCAGGGAAGTGTTTGAAAAGTGACAGCTTCTATGCGGAATTCCACCCACTGTATAACCAGGGATAAATGTTTTGTCTATATGAAGCATGTAACCCCTGTTTGGTTATCAACCTGAATGGAATCTCTCTGAACTTTTCACCTCACTCATTTCTTCATGATAAAATAACAACAGCCGGGGACACAACAGCAAAGAAATCAGACCAAACGCATAGCAATCACAAGAAGAATTGAAGGGAAAAGGAAGCCTTCAGATAAACAAGAGCAAAAATCATATCAAAAAAATTAAAAGCAAGATTTGAAAAAAAAAATGCCTACTCTGATGTTATTTGTTGGGTGGCTTGCCAAGAAAAGAAAGTCATAGAGGGTGCTTCCTATCACGATGGTCTCCAGGTTGTAGATAGGGGCTTATATTTTGTTGTGAGTTTCCCAGGTCGAGTTAAAATATGTTGAGAGAGAACTCAAGTTTACTGAAGGAAATCCTTGATCTGTTTACTGGAGATATCACAACACTGACAAAAGGATTAAGGACAAGAGAGACAGTTTACTTGATAGCGAGGCAACAATTTTGATGTCCCTCACTTTGTGATGTGATTCCCCATGAGAAAGTTAAATAACATTGCTTACAGAAGGTCAAGAATTGGCTCAGTTTTCTGCCAGTACCAATGTCCTTCACAATAACTGTAACATGGAAGGCATTTGGATTTATAACCATTGTGTTACATAACTTCATATAAAATAACTGGTATTCTATGATGTTATCAGGGTGATAAATTGAAGTTTTCCTTTCAAGGTATGCAAAGAGTAAAGTAGACCCACCAGCATGAACAGAATCACTGACTGCTGCTTTACCACCATTTATTATTTACCAGTATTAAAGGCTATCAAGTCATGATCATATTTTGAATCGCTTCTCCCTTTGTATTATATATTTTTCTTTTATTTTTCAGAAGAAATAAATAATGTTTTATGGGATGTAAACAGGTAGAGATCGGGGTTGGAGAGTGTGGATGTAACTATGCTGAGTGACAACTTAACACCACAAAGCTATCAGATTTTACATAGGTAACAAAGTGAAAGACTAACGTAATATTGCAGTCAAGCATCCTGTACCTACGTTCAAAGAATCAAAATAGGATGAATGTTATGAATAATCATGTCCACATTTTTTTCAATAAGTGCTTTTTGTCTTTATTTTCAATTTCTTGGCTGGTCTTTATTTCCAATGTCTTGACTGGAGAGGTAAAATTACCCCTAACAAACGGACCTAGGAAAACTGAAATATTTGTGTGTTATGTATGTTTTTCCCAGAGATGTTAGAGTTATCACCTGGCTTGTTATGTATGTCAAGAACGCTAGACGTAATCAATAGGTATTTTTAGGATGGCTTGTCAGATTGAATTGAATAAAGATGAGCCCAGACTATGGACGTATTTGCTAATACTGTTGTCATTTTTACAGAAATGTTTTGAAACATACATGGGATTGCCGACAGATTTAGAAGTAAGTGGATCTTGAATGTAAAGTCCACACCTTGCATTTGTAATCTGGATTGTTTGCAACTCATTATCTTGTCTTATTGAGTACTTCCATTAATTGCTGTAACCTCGGATTAGGGACTCCGAAAGTTAGAGTTTCTGAAAATGGGAGATTCTACATTAAGTACTAAAAAATGGCAGATGTCTAATGTATGTTCTATTGAAAATGACTTTAAGGCTATATGATGGTTCTTTCATAGCTGTTTATTTATGAATCCAAACTAAATGAACTAATTTGAAAGTGTGGTGTTATCAAACTTGATAACTTGATTGTAACGTTTTATAGGAACTATAATTAAATTAAAAATTAAATTAAAACATATATATATATCACACTTCTTTGTAAATCCTTTTTGTCTCAAATGTTAAAACTAGTGTGGTTAATATACATATATATGTATTTTGTAAGAAGGAAGTATGAAACTGGTATTTGCATTTAGAATTACAACTCATGTCTGGTATTCTAACTGTTTTGGCAGAATGATATTTTAATTTGCATGTTGAGGGCTAAGATACCTGTAGCAGTTGCTAACACAAAATCCCATGCACACCAATACCCTGACAACATGGGGGAGTGGCTTAAAGAAAGCAATGACATTTCATTCATAAACACATGATCTATTGGATGTGCGACATGCCTTTCCTCCTCATGTGCAGGATTCCACAAAAAACTGACCTGCAGAATTAATTCAAATATTTTGTTAGTGGATTATGCTGTTTTCCGATGCGGAGAATTTGAAGAGAGGGGACCTAATACAGCGAGGAAATGCAAGACGAAGCATCCGTCGGCCACAATTTAAACATTGGGTAGCAAGTCTACAGCATGCTTTACAGACAGACAGACACTATTGGTAGTTCTAAAGTTCTGGTTTATCCTATGAGTTTCATACTGTACAGCTGTGTATATATTTATCTTCTTTTACAGTGTGTCGTAATGTCTAAGAATTTATGGAAACGTAGGGGTCCACTGATCTCATAAATGAGTTTAATTTTGGAACAATTGTTGACTTACATTCAATTGTATTCAATCTGCATTTGGCAAAAAAACAACAACAAAAAGATTAAAATAATAAAAACGCTTCTTTTTAAAATAAGTATTTTAAGTTTATAACATGTTATTATTAGATACTACTTGTCTTCTTTGGCATTATCACTGAAAAACACCTATTTTCCTTCTGGCTAAAGGCAGTATGTTTTTAATTTCTTCTCCTGCTGTCACGCATGTACTAAGCACTGGAGGAACATTATGTTTCCTACAGTGCTAACACTTAAAGGGACTTACTTTATTTTGTTGTGTTAATCTCACTGCCTCCTGTTGGAACACACTTTCGTCAAATAAGAGAAATACCTTTGAGCATACTGCCTTAAGCAGCAATCAACCAATCAATTAATGACTATTTATTAAACTGCAAACAGTAACAAACATGTAGTTATTCTGGAAAGGCCTATAACCACATCTGTTACAGTATAAGCCACATTGCAAAGTAGTTCCATACTATTACCCCAAAAGATCAACAGTGCAAGGATGTGAGTGATTTGTGTAACTAAATATAGACTCTATATGTTTTGTTTGTGTGTATAGTTAAGTATTTTTTCAGAGTTGGTACTGATGTTTGGTAGATTTCTCTGAAGACCTATTGTTCAGAAAGAAACGGAGAGCACAACAACCTTTTCTGGACGATATTTATTAGGTAAGACTTGGTAAGAAAATCGTGATAATGATATCAAGCCTTATCTGGTAATAGTTAATTCAATGGAGTATCATATTTCAACACATCTTGTCATGACTTATGTGTTATATACTGTCAAGAGTCTTGTACTAGATTATTGCCATATTTCTCTGCCTAATTCTACCCACTTGATCTGCTTTAAACAAGGGTTTCCTAACTTTAAGCTCTAAATAAATATTCAGAAACTTCCTTGTAAATGGTTACTAGGTTCTAGGGACCGATTGATTGATTGATGGATGAGTTAATTATCGATTGAAACTCCATCATTTTTTCTTATCAGAAGTTAGTTTACCGTGTTACATACTGGCAATTTGAGTCCTTTTCAAGTTAGATGTTTGTTTCATGTAATTGACTACTTAAATAATGTTCTTTAAAAAAATTATTACCAGTACTTGTAGTTTTGTAGTGAAAATAACCATTGGTTACATAATCATATTTACTGAATCAGTTTGTGATTACCGGTAGTACGTTAACATAAATCTCTTCAGTAATGCAGCCAGTGGTGCTTGTTATGGTCATGGCTTGGTCCAGGTCGAAATAAGTTTACCTGCTCACATCACACAGGACGTTCACAAAATATCATTGAAAATCCCCTTTGATTCTCAGACAAACACGAGGCTGAACAGAATCAGGGGAGGTAGGAATGACTTTGTCGAAGCGCTGACATTCTCCTCAACAGACCTGAGAACAACACTGTGCAAAGAGCCTCCCGTAACTGACGATAGAGCGAGGTCATTGCCAAGCACACAGCCAGAGCTCAGGTATGCAATTCCGTGAATGTCCGCCCCCTCTTTTTCGTCTGCCTAAGTCTGCAGTCTTTGTGGAGGTCCTCCGCCCGGGCTGCAGCATCCGACGAACAAGACAGCAACTTGTTGTGTGACTGAGGACTGTTTTGTTACACTTCAAAATCATCTGTTAAACATTTGAGTTATCCCTTTGTTGTCCACATGACTACTGGACTTAATACCCAGCAATACTGTCAGTGGTGCCAATTGAGAACACTGACAACACACCAGGGATAAAAGAAGAGCCCAAAGGCAACAACAGGTAGATCCCTGCTTAAACCCTCAAATATAATTTTCAGAAAAAAAAAAGAACTTTGAGAATTTTAGAATTAATTTTTGAAATAAAAATGCAGAAACTATGTGTTTAAACCCAACAACAAAACTAGCCTTTCAATTTCTGAAATCTTTCAATCAAAATTTTGACTGAATTTTGCTTGATTTTGATTTGTTTTGAAATTGCATCTCTAAAGATCTGAAAGGATACATGCAAGTGGGGTCTGCGAATCATATCTCAATCGACAGGTTTCATTAACATTATGAGCAGTATTTTAAACTAAATCAAATTAATAAAATGGTAGTTGTCTTATTTGAACAGCAATGACTTCCAAAAAACTTGTGACTTTAAATTCATGCAAACAACATAGAAGATTGACAAATGTATTACTTTAAAATATTTTGAAGATGCAATTTTGAACCAAGTTCCAAAAGTCAGATTCTTCTTGAAGTCTCTATTAAGGTGTCAGATTTGTTAAATTTTCCAATCCTCTGAATTAAGCTGTACATTGAAAAGATAATATTTTAAATAAGATCAATAGAGCATGTTAGTCACTTCACTGGCAAGTCTAGCAACAGATCTCTATAACAATGAATGTTCCAATGCTTGGTCGCTCATCTGTTCAGTATATCCCAGTATCTGTTCAGTAGATCCCAGTATCTGTTCAGTAGATCCAAGTAAACAGTGACTCTGTCAACAAATACTCTCCCAGCAGTTTTCACGGTTTGTTGGACCACTTTCACAAAATGCGGTACAATACATGGACAAGTAGAGCCTAAAGGTGTCGTCACTTTATCATACTAAATGATTTTTCCGGTTGGACATTTTTGTAAACTTGGCTTAGTAACCCACAACCAGTAACATAATGCTTTCCAGCTGTAGATCTTCATTCTGCAGATCCTCATAAAAATCAAACATAACTTTGATGCATTTTCAACTTCTGGGTACATTGATAAGCAACATTAATGTCAGCCCACTTGCTAAAATGGTTTGCAAAGATTACAAATGCAACCGAATATACCGGTACTTGAATGGTGAAAGAACAATGTTATTAATTTGTTTAGGCACGTCAGTTATTTACTTGTTAGTAATTTTAAATTGCTTAAAACAGTCTTAGCAAGTAGGCTGAAATGTCTCTTTATCAACATACTCAGAAGTTGAAAATCCATCAAATTTATATTTTTGCTATGTGCCACGCTTCTAAATGCCTCTTAACCAACTCATTAAAACTGTTTTCCAGGAATGTGTTTGCTTGTATGGGAGGCTTTAACCAGCTTTCCTTTCCTGATTATCTAATTGTTTGTTCTTCAGCAGGATCCAAGTTGACTGAGATTGTACATGAATTACCCTAGCTGGGCCCTGGGCATTGCGTGATCTTACATCATTTAGTCATGCTGTTGTCTTGACTTCTTTGTTTGTTGGGTTTGGTTATACACAGGTGTGATTATTTCCGGGAAATTGCGCTATGCCAGTCTAATGGTGAAAGGAAACACAACTGGCAACAAGTAATGGTAACACTGGACAATAAAGTAGAACAATATTCTACAATATATTACAATAATTTTGCTTCAGTAGCTAGCAACTTTTGGTATGGGTAGACTAACGGTACCAACATTGTTTTCAAACTTTCGTGCAACTCAGACTTGAAAAAGTTTTGTCATACTGAAATGTTGCGAAACTGAAGAGAAGTTTTTATCTATAAGACAATTGTCCTTCTTTATTGTGTCCCGACTTCTAAATGTCACTTATGAATTCTAGGAAAGAAGAAATCCAGAATGTAACATGTGACACAGCAACAAATCTTCCTGGTGCACCCGAGATAACCAACAGAATTTAGTTAACCTTTTTAATTATTAACTAAATGTGACAGAAGTGAACTATAAACACTGTGGTGAAATAAGACTGCTGTCCTGCAAGTGAGTTATGAAGACAAATCTATCTTTATAAGTTAGATGATGACCCCAATGTGGAGCAACTCTGTGGACCATAGTTCAGTTAGTGACCGCTGTTCCCCATCAATTGTTCCTGATCAGAGTTAATGGTTCGAGTCCACTTGCGACCATAGCAATTTTTTCCACCGAACACCATCAATCCGACGTCGTCATGCTGGTGAAATACCCTTGAGTATGACCTCAAGACCAATCAGATAAAGTAATCAATTAATTACTCTGTAAAACGTCAGGTAAATAAAAATCAATTTACTTCACAACTTGTGATAATTGCAGTGTACTCAATGCAAAGAAAACACAGAAATCTAGAAAATGTAATTTAATTATCAAGTTTATTCACAAATTTCAATTGGCAGTAAAAACTGGCGAGGTAACTCAAGAAATCCCCTTAAAAATGCATTTACAACTTCGACAATTGTCGACCATTTCTTCGGGGTGAACACAATAACAGCAATGTGGTAGCAAGAACATACAAATTTATCACATGTTTTTTTGTGGGTTATTATAATTAATGAACGTACATAATCTTTCTCCTACCAGCTAAACTTCCAACATGGCAGAATTCCTTCAGACCTAGTTACAAAAACTTCTAACATACAACATTGAAAAATCATGAAATAAAATTCATGTAACATACACAATATGGAACGCACATCTCTTCATTCCAACAATTACACCTGTCCAGTTTTGTCAACGATTTTCATGAGATGATATCGCATGATCCTGTTAGTACATGATTGCTAGAAAATACATGAATACATGCACAAACTGGATAATAATGACTACAACTCAAGACTCATGGATGAAGAACAAATAAAACCTTTCATTTCTTACATTACACTCAAAGATAGTATGTATGACATTTGTGTTCACATTTCCTTATCATCTCGTAGACTCACTCTCAATTAGCACCGGTTTTCAAACGCAGCACAGACGACCAATTGAAAAAAAAAAAAAATTGAAGAGTAGCCAGTTGTCTGTGTGCGTACATAGTCTTATATCACAATAGCACTCTTATTACATGTATTTGAAATAAAAACAAACTTATAAATGTAAACAATACTTAACATCACAGACAGTTCAAATCCTTTCGTGGTGGTTAATTAATTCAGCATGAGGTTAACCTAGTTTACAAGTCCTGTATGAGGTTGACCTAGTTTACAAGTCCGGTATGAGGTTGACCAAGTTTACTAGTCTTGTGAGGTTGACCTAGTTTACAAGTTACAACTGACCTAGTTTCGTTAAGTCAGACACTAGGTCATCTAGATTGGACACTGTCTTCTATCATGAGGCAGTATGCATTTATGTACAATCGGTACTGCTGCTGTATGTCAGTACACTTCCACATCTCTATTGTCCTAACCTACAAGTACAGCCACAACCCAGCAGTCCTTCTCTGGTTTGTTGTATCACATTATAAATTGGATGAGGTCATTTATATTCAACCTGAATTGTATTGCCCCAAATTTGGTCCATTATCAACATTTGCATTGCTTGGCTATCATCTGACACAGTCACAATTTTCTGTAGAAATTGATTAACTTTCCTCGTTAAAAAGAAGAAGAAAAAAATGTATATAATATAAGTGACCAATAAGTGTCAAAATTTTCTCGTGACCTGATCGGATGTTGTTGGTGGTCCAGAAATTCACAAGTTAACAATTTCAATGATCATGATATTATCGCTTAATACATCCACTATAATTGATTTGTGTTCATTTGATGTCATGTCCTATATAGCCAAAATAAAATTTATCATGTATACATGTACATTGCATAGTAAGTGATTTAAACAATGGCAATTAACAATATTGAAAGCTCCTTGTTACTTTGTTACGGTTAAATCATTATTTGGGTCAAATGTCACCTTTGAACAGCGTGTAATTTGACTACACTAAAAAAACCTATTCACAAAAGCCAGTGAATCTTGCAACAAATTAACAGAGTTAACATTATATACATATGTACACATTGTATGTCGTTGGGATATAATCAAATTAAGGCACAGTCTCATTTTCATTGAAATCAAAAAAAAAACAATTTATTATTACAAGTAAAATCTTGGTCTATTCAACTCATTTATATCTAGTACTTGTTGTACAAGGCGGAACATTTATGTGCCGAATTGAACAATAAAATTAAATGCACAGGTTGGGGTCAAAATAAGAAAATCAAAGAAAATATTAAATTAAAGTATCTATTTGTTGTGGCCATAAGCCTATACGTTGATAAATAACCATTGATAAGAAGCTATCACATGTCAAGTTTTGCTGTGTTAAACAACAAAAATTGAGAGCTATTTTCCTTAATTGGTTTAAAAGTTTCAAACCAAATCAAAAGAAATCAACAGAGGAAAAAATAGTCTCCTGTTTTGTCCAATTCCAAATTTAAATGACAGTTGCCATCAAGGTCTTTTTCAAATAAACAAAATTGGAAATAATAAAAAACGTAAAAAGAAAAGAATTAAAACCCTTTGAGGTAGAACTTCCCCTACATAGTTGGTACATTTTTTCTGGAAAATGGATCTAAAGATGCAGTGCATATTAATCTAGAGTATGCATCTAAGTAATGGAATAATTTGTCAGAAGTTAGAGGTATATTCCAGCAGATTGGCACAATTTAAATAATATGTTTCCAGTCTACCAATTTCAGCATAAAGAGGTAGATGAACATACAAGATTTTCTATCAAAATTCTATGATTTCAATGATTCGAGTCTGCCTTGACCCAAAACTGAGGTGCCTGGTTCTAGTCTAGTCTTGCATATTAAATTCGTCAGAATAGACATTTGCATTGTTTATTTTATTGGAATTCATAAGTCTGATTATTTTTTTAAGATAACAAGTTTCCGTTCATGGTTTGTTAGCTGGTTTCATTAAGAAAGTCTATCAGGCAGCAATGGAGAGCCAATAAATGATGTTTCTAGCAACACTGACATGATTGGACTGCCTCTAAAAATTGCTTGTCTATTTGCTATTGAAGTCTCCTAGAGGAGGAACACAAAGCCGTGCAAATTCCTAAAATTTTTATGAAGCACATTTTACAAGAGGCTACGGCAAAGACTGATCAAGTTTGAGTAAGGCTTGAGGTTTTGTGTACAGTTGTGTTGGAACGTGTATGATCAACCCACCTCCGCCAACTGACTTTGTCTTGCCTCTACAACATGTACATTTATCCTGGACTTTGAATGACATTAGCAAAACTGATTTACAAAAACACAAGCTAAGATTTAAACACTTTTCAAATCAAATGAACTGAAATCTCATGATTCTTTATATATATAAATGTTTTATTGTCTATTAAGTCTATTATTTTGAACCCCAAGCACCGAAGAAAGTTTTTAACTTTCCACAAGAAATGCTTGATAAAATTTTGATACTTTCCAAAATATGTGATCTATTATTGAATGAATATAAAAGTATAAAAATAAAAATGACAGTTCTGATGGAAGCGTTTTTAACTAATTTTCATGATTTCTGTGACGCGAAAAAGAAATATATAATTGAACCTTTTGATCCATCAATTCTATTGATGATTTTTAATGTAATTGAATGAATGCGTTTTTTTTTTCTTCAAAAATTAACAGTGATGTCTGATACGAACAATAAACTCTTCAAACATTGTAACAACTTGATGATAGCAAATTTGCAATAATAAAAATAGTCATTTTATAAAGTCTTTTTCGGCAGTAAAATATTAATACCATATTTTTTTGTCAGCAGCAGCCATATTGAATTTGGTCCCTTCTGTGGTCATCGAGCTGGACTTGCTGTTGAAGAAGCAGAAAGCTAAGCATGGTCCAGACGAAGCTCAACACCTCTACTGGGCGGGCGTAGAATGCGTTGGAGCCTTATAAGGCTCATTCAGGAACGTGGAAGCCGGGGGGCAGCACTAGGCCAATACCTTCAGGTAGAGACAGAAAGCCGTTAAGAACCGAGCATTCTTTGGGGGGGTTTCAGCAACATTACATTGGTGATGCTCCTTATGAAAGCTTGATCAGACGAGTTTCAGAAGCACAGAGTACCCACAAAGAGAACAGGGAAGCATCCATCACAATGCAGCACAGCAATCGTATCTTCAGTAATGGATGTCTCTTACGTCTGTCGGTGTGGTAGGTTGTTGCGATTGAGAGTCGTGCTTTGAAACACTACTCTGCTCTGTTTCTTCCGACCCATGTTGGTGCGACGATTTTGTTAAATTCGATGAAAGAGCTTGTTCAATTTGGTCTTGGCATGCTTTGAGGTATTCCTAAAGAAAATTAGAAAAGGATAGAATAACATTAGTATTTTTGTTTTGTTAATATTAACTGAAAATTATAAAGTCTTAATTGGCAATACATGGGATACATCTAGCTTGTAAGGCTGAGGTGATGAAAACTCCACTGCCTGGATTTATCCAAGTATTTTAATGAGAAGGGTTGACTGACTGGTGACAAGTAGGGAGGCTGCTTTAAAATGAAAACTACATGAAGTAAACTAGATTTGTGTGGCAAATCTCTATAAAAAGTGGTTGTCAGATTGACATAAGAGAGGCTGTGTTTGCTCCATCTTGATGCCCCCATGCTGTGTTAATGTGGAGCAGGGCTGGTTTCAATAGAGATCTGAGGGTAGGTTATGGGGGCTGCCCGCAGTGAGAGCCCCATCACTTTGAGTAAAGAGGATAACTTTCAATGCAATGTCACTGACCCTGGTCTTCATTTACTTGATATGTACCCCCAAAAGCACGACTTAAAGCCCCTTGCACCCTTCACTAGGTCTGGGGTGTTCTAATCTAATCACTTGTTATTTCCGCCCTTTTTCACTTCAGTAGTAAGACAGTGTGTTGGGATTTCTAGGCAGTGGTTAGGGGGGAGGCCGCCGACACAAAGACCCATCTGTACTCTAGCTAGCTTTGCTTGTTTTACAAACATAATCTGTAAAATGGCCGGGGAAGCAAGCTACTGGGTGGTAGACTGACACTCCCAGCTTAACTCCAAAATGGTTAACTTTAACTCAAGAGAAAGATCACAGGCTTCAAACGGTTGAAACCCAGCTTATTTCACTTCAACAGATTGACACTCCGGTGATGTTGAAAATGACACACAGGTAAACTGATCCTACGAGTTTATTTGATTGACATTTGAAATAAAAGTAAAGCTAAAGCTAATGATATGCAGTACTGTAGTTATCATTGACATCATGGCTTCATTAAAAAATGTTGTCTGGATTAATTTTTCGTTGAAAGAACTTGGCAACATACTAGTAGACCAAGTCTCAAATTGGTGCAAGGTTCACAGATATGTCAAGTGCTTGCCTTTTGGGAGCAAATCAAGAACAGATTTCTGACACTATATAATCCCTGTGAAAAAAGGGCCCACTGGTGTGCTAACAGCTATCTGATAAACTTAATGTTACTTGCCCTTGTACTAAGAAATAGAGCCAAAAGAATATTTAAACTGTATACAACCTGTTACACCCAAAATTATTTTAAAAGAAAACGGCACCTGTTGACCAGGCAGAAGCAAGTTTAACAATATATTTATATTTAAAAAAGTCTAAATGTAAATTTCAGTGAATTTTTATTATTGACCTAAGGCAATTTAACATAACTCAAGAAGGCAAAGCTTAACTAATATGTAGATAGAACTCTCCCTGAAGCACCTTAAGACACCTGCAAAAGATCAGCATCTTTAACGAGGCTTGACGTATCAATGAACAAGTTCACTCTAAAATATCAGACAGAAATTTTTGCTCATAAAAATGACGAATAAGAAAAGATAACTAATTCCACAAAGGAATGTGACTGTCACGATAAAAAAAATATTTAACAAAGAAAATAAACTTACAATATCTATTCCTGTGATTTGTTGTAACCAGTACAGAACTTGTGAGGGTGTCCCACACGACAATCCGTGGGCCGCTGCTCCTATGCTTGCCGCCGCTATCGTTGACGGTGTGTACATCATAAATGTGTGATCTGCAATGTAAGACAGGACATTTTAAAAAAATTGAATACCATAACATTAGTTCAAAAAAATAAAAAATTTGGAACCGTAGCTTCAAGTACACGTTTAGTCCGGTAGGAGCTGACTGCCGTACCGAGGTAAATAATTAACATAAACATACTAAAACTAGCGTTAATCCCTTCTGTGTCCACGACCTTAAATTGACCCTCTTCGGCTCAGATTTACATACTATTTCCTTTCAGTTTTCACCTCTGGTCTATACCCTAACAACGAGCAAATCTACTTGGAATGCGAGGCTATACCTTCATTGTCAAACTCCAAGAGAGAGTGAGGGCATTAGCTTTAGAGACAAAGGTTGGACGAGTGAAGGACCAAGTTGGGGGGCCTAGAACTGACAATACACGGGAAGTCCCAATTCAAATTTTACATCTCTTCCCTTTCCTTGGAAGAAACACGCAGTCAAACAGACATTATAAAAGGGGACACAATGTGAGCCGAGGTAGTGCAATCTAAATAGTCAAGTGTATTACACTAAAAAATGATTAAATTTATTAATCTATTAATAAACAACATGACTAAGCATCTCTAAAGTTGATTGATACAGTATTACATACATTATTTGTAAAAAAAAAATTGAGTTGGGTTAAAAAAGTGTTTAAAAAGATTGAAAAGTTTGTTTTAGAAAGACTAAGTTGCTTTACTTTAAAATTACTCTAAAATATAGCACTTAAAAAATTATGTAAAAGGATGGGAGATAAAAACACAAAACAAAAGCAGCTGGATGAGTACATCGCGTTGTCAAGGGTCAACGCAAAAAAAACAAAAAACCGACAGTGATACACTCTTATGGCTGGCTTTTTAGATATAGTAAAAGACTATAACTGTAGGAATTCAATATCCGCAGCTGCCAATGGACACCCTTATATTTTCGTCCTGGAAGACACCTACATTGTGAAAAGAAAGGGACTTTCAACAGGGGTACGACGTCAGGCACAATAGATTCGGCGAGGCACAAGGCAGATGTTCGCGTGCTTTATGAATTAGAATATCGGAACGTGCCGGCTACACACGAAATCTACACCACTTATTGTTCATAGCCAAGAGGCACGAGACGTAAAATCAGACTATTTTTTAAAGAAATTATACAAAACATCTGCCGTTTGATGAACAACGTTTTCAATAGCGGTTTGTAGAGTTGAGAAATTTGAGATAAGTTATTATAAATTCTTATAGGACGCATTTATATTTTTCCTCGTAATCCACCTGCTCTAAAATGACCCATGAATTAAGGTCAGGACAAACCCGTAATAAAAGGCTAACTGTTCTAACAGGTCTTTTGATTATTAAGTATGAATCTACGATACATGGTTTTCCACATTTTCTTTCATTTGACAATCTTTCTCATCCGATTTTTTTTATGTTTCATTTTCTGGTATGGATTTTTTCATTCTCATTTTGCGTAAATCTTGCAAGTTATGATAACAAATGCCAGTCATTTCATTAGCTATGTTCTACTGTACAAATAAATAAGTAAAATCAGATAAAATGGCTAAGTTGTGCCAATCATCATGCGGTAATTAATTCATTAGTGTATGCTCTGCCCATTAAAAACATCGGAAAAATGTACAACAGAATGGATTAAACTAAAATGATCACATGACAGGTAAGGTACCACCAAATGAATAGTGAATATAGTTACCACACATATAGGCTGTGAAGTACTGAGCAAACTGTCAGGTTAGAGTGTCAAAAAATGAACAATACCACTCTTAATTAATAAACATTCCTAAGCCGGTCGAAATCGCACTGATCCATCTCGCTCTATCTTACTTCTAGAAACTAGGTCAAAAGTCGCATTCCTAACTTAGGCAGTTGCTCGTTTCATATCCGTCCGTCAGCTGACTTTGGCAAAACAATCTAAGCTAATTAGAGGATTTTTTTAGTCACCACAGCACTTGGTGAGATAAGCTTAAGATCAACTGCTTACTGGTCTAAATGACAATGCCTTATATTCCTCGTGAGCTTCACACGTGACGTAATACAAAAAATTTAAGAAGTTTTTAATTATGATTAATTTTATTCCACAGTTTGGCATTTGATTTCATATTTATAACCAACTATTTTCTGTTATTTTCATTATAGCATTCATTTTTCATGTAAATTTCTCTTCCTTTCGCTGAGCTTTGATTAAATGTGATTTTGGAATAGAGATGAATCCATTAGGGGGAGTGAAGGCATGCATGTTACATGTATGTGACTGACTGGGTCTAAGGGAAGTAACTCTACAAGCCCACACACGTGGCCGTCTATAATAGTTCTCGATTTATTCGTTCATTCATTCATTCATTCTGACGAGAAAGGAAAATTTGCAGCTGTAATGGTCTACCTAAAATATAAGCGGCTGTTCTAATAGATTACAATGGCTTACGTCGTTGATACTAAAGATTTGTTAAAATTTATGTTATCAAGGGTATTCCCTCACCAAAATCCGCTTAAATTTAATAGGCCTATAATCTCGATTTATTGTCGAAGGCAGGGTATTTCTGTAACTAGTGTTATATAGAAACCTCCTAGCATCGTTCACCCACTTTAGTCTACTAAATTTCGGTCGTAAGTAAAGCAAAGATATAGCCAACATAACAGAACTCTAGCGAGTTTAGACCAATCTGACCGTACTATTTTACCCGCGATGTTTATCACGCCAGTCAAAATAATACACTAAAACCACAGTGTGCTCAACAAAACCCACCCGCCCACACCACAGTAATGTTTACAAAATCACCGGACTGAACAGGATGTAAGTTTCTAAACATTGACCAAGTCCCTAGCCAAAAACAGTAGCCTTCTGTATTCGAGGACTGTAGTATACTTCACTGGTCTAGATGAGATTGTGTGACGATCTCCATTTACATAATTTTAATAGATATGAAATGAAATTTGACATAGTTTATTAGTTTTCACTTACCAGTGCAACACAATGCGATGAAAGTTTGTGCGTGTCTTTTCAAAACATTCCTTTGCTTTTCAAATGGCAGTCTATGTAAAATTTGCTCCAAAAAATCATGAGGAGTTATTGCTGATAAGTCCCATTTCAATTTATTCAACAAAATGGATTCCATTTTCTGAAATAAAAATAAAAAATAAACATAAAAGATGTAATTTAGACTGATACGCTCTGGTTAGCGTACAAATTGTGGTTTGAGATTCAGAATTACAGAAGGGAAAGAACTATAACTAACACACAAAAAGCAAGATATCAAACAATAGATCACTTTGGCAAATGGTTAAATTTGCGGTTTTAAAATAAAGAAATAAAACTAGTTTTTTGACAACAAAATATCTTTGGACTTCGCTAAAACTCTAAAGTGATATAGACAGCGAACGTTACAGTAGTCTACTTCTTAGCCACGTCTGACGTCTAGCCACACGCTGTAGACTTGCGGTGTTAAACAGAACGGCAAAACAATAGAGTTTTTCGCAAATGCGTAAATCTATAGGCACACCCACATGTTGAGTAATAACATACATCACATATGTTCACCCGATTGAATCTCCCACTAGAGCTAATATTCTAATTAGTTAAAACAATTCTCAAACAGAAAAATCTTTGTTCAGCATAGAGCGGAGTGGTCGCACACCTGCTGGTCGAAGAAGGGACGGTATGTCGAGTAGATTTGCCCTGGGCGACTGGCGCATCACAGCAGGCAGAGATTGAAATCTGTACAGCGTAGACCCTTCCACTTTGAGCTTACTGCCTCATGCATTATGCGAACACAAACGTTTGAAACGATCTACTTTCTATACAAATATGGAGAGTAAGGTCTAAATAATTAATGTGGATTTGAAATTGAATGATAATATCCCCTCAACAATGTCTAACTAAAACTTTAGTATAATTTTATGCTCAAAACAGAATGAGACTTATTTAGATGCTCTCAACTTTCAACGCATTCCGATCTAAGTCCGACATGATGCATCTTTCTTCTGAGTAATGCTCGAAGAACCAGGCTTTTGTGCTTCACCGATGTAAACAATCATAAACCAACGCATCGAAGAGGATTAATCTTTGCGAAGGGTGGGGGCGAAAAAATAAATCCCACGTCCCATCCTCCCCAGTTCCTCATACCCCCTACCCTTTGAAGTTTCCTTTGAAGCATCATTGTCTGCCAAATTATGTAAGAGCAATTAGCCACGCCCCATTTGGGTGCCCACGGTGACACTGTTTGGAGCCTGGTCAAACAAACACGTGCAAAACATTCGAAACATGTCACGTGGAGTCGCAACAACGTTGACGTTTCGGGGTCCCCTGGTATTTTCAAGCTACCAAAATCAGCTGTACTCGTTCAACTTTAACACGGACGTCAAAGTGGGGTCAGATACAGAAAACAATAAATTTTTGAATAAAAAATATTTATGTACCATTAAATCCTGTGGGTCTATAGAATTGTCTGTGTATGCCACCAATCTTTCAGCGGTTAGAGGTAAAGTCTGTTTCAATTTGGACGCCAAAAACATGCAGACTGCTCCCAGTAATTGCAATCTACTCCGATGAACGTCTCTTATGGATAGAAATCTATCTAAATAGTTCATTGCTAAGGGGAAAACTTCTTCCTCGCATCTGTGCTCCTCACAAACCTTTTAAATAAAGGAAACAGAAGAAAACTTTTAGATAAAACAGCTGCAGTGCTTATTATTGACGAATGTACGTCTTATTAAAAATATTTTTCAATTGTTGTAAATTAAACAAACATACAATTATCAGTAAACGGTTGAACTCCTATGGTGTTAATGTTTTATGTATTAGTTGCATATTATATAAGTTATAGAAAAAGGCTATAGACATGGGTAAACGTAGTGTATATGAAGTAATAAAGGTACATACAATCTCCTGATATACTAAGTAGAAGTTGGGGTGGATAAATAAAATTGTAAAGTTTTCCCAGGATAAAAGAGCTCAAATCGCTAAGTATTTCTAACACAAAGAAACAAGTTTGGTTCACAAGCTTTCATGCAAGAAACCAGGCGTCCTAAATACATATGATCAGCCTTGGATCGAAAGCGCGCCAAATATTTTTTAATGCGCCCTGGACTCTAAAAAACTGAAACTTTGAACTTCCATTAAACTTTTCTGCAAATTTGTGACTCAAACTTGGTAAAACGTTCACATCTTCAGCTCATTAATAAAAGTTTATGTAAATTGCATGCATGCATTTGCTGAAAAACGAATTTTAGTTTGCACACCCCTCGAAAAATGACAGTCTTTTCCGCCTACAGACCCTATCCCAGGAAAAGTTCTTAAAAGTTTTAAAATGAACATCAAAAGGAAAACTTTTGCACCAAACCAAAGTTAACTTGTAGAAATATGTATTCATGCTAAAAGATTTACCAAAAACTCAAAAAACGAAGCTTCCTAGATAACTTTTGCGAACCCCTTTAGATACATAAAAGCATTTCAACATGGCGGCCATTCGGGATGGTGACAAGTTCATCCGTCAAGTATTTCCAGTTGGCCACAAATAAGTTTTAATCCAATATCTGCAACTTTTCCTACACTAAGTCAATGTAAACACTGGCAGCAAAATTGGATATATTTCAGTGAGTTAATGCGTTAGAAAAATACATTTATGCTACTTTTTTGGTGACCTGTCTCGACTCTAAAATGAATGAACTTTCTCGGTTGGGTTGACAACTAGGAGTTAGACCTACCTCTTGCATCCAGTGTGCTACCATTCGCCTCATGTATGGTTTAATGTCCGTTTGAACACATTTAAAGTAAGACCGCGATGGAAGGTATCTTTCCTCCATTGACAATAAGTTCTGCAGTACACGATCATCCTGAATTAACACCGGGTCCTCGTAAGCCCGCGGGATCCTCTGTGACTCTAAACATATTAGCTCGTCTGCCATTATTCACTGTTCTCTCAATGACAACTCTGTCTCGTCTGACAGTATGCTGGCTTAACAGTGCTGCCTTATATTTATGCTACTCGAATGTCAATGGGGAAACAGCTGGAGGTTGAACTGCGCATGCGCATGAGCAACTCGACGGGCACCTTGCGCTTCAACTGGCACATAAACCGGTGTATTCTTTAGTTTTCTGCACGATTTAAAACACAAAACTTACATTTAAAACCGATTCCGGAAGAATGAATATGTGTTTTATGCTTTGCATAAATAATTTTAATTAAAATGAAAGTTAATGTGTTAAAATTTTCACTTTATTCGTCAGAGGTGATTTTTCAAGTAGGCGTAGCCTTCATGTGTATGAGTACTTTGATTGACATATTTGACAGTCCGTCACATTCCAACACTTAAAGATGTGCATGGGAATGTCGTTGAACTGCTCACACGCAACTGACCTAAGTCAATCACAGCTTGTACAGAATCGTGGAACACTCTTTTCTCTGTGTTTGTTCTCAAAATCTAGCTAATTAAAAAATAACCTTATTACTTTTATCAGTGTTTCCAATATTTCTAATTATTGCAAATATTTTCAAGTATCAACATTGATATTTTCAAATTTTTATCAACAAACAATTTCTAATTTCGATAAAGAAAAATATTTTAATTTTCTGAATTCAGCTGATCTGAAGTCAACTTGTCTTCTTCTTTTTCATTGTTTAGTTGTATATTTAAGAAAAAAAAAGGGCTTTATAATATCACAAGTTGAATGGCCGTTGCCGAGCTCTGTTTCTATTTTTAGCGAAATTGGGTCTGTCGTCAACTGAATGAACGATGCACACAAGCCACGCCCACTGGGTGACGAAGCCCCGCCTAAGACTTTACACAGTCCTCAACTGCTGGCTGTCACTAGCAAAATCACAACACTCTTATATGCTCTCTGGGTAGGAGTTACGTGGCAAGTTAAGCCTGGCTGGTGTTGAAAAATACTTTCCACACAACTTGACCCCCAAGTACGACTTTCGGTTTAGTTGCCAATTCAAAAATAACAGAAGCATACAACTGCAAATAAGATTATATGTTCGTAATGGAACAAACGGTACAAATAATTGATAATGATACTTTGGGTTTTTTTAGTGCGATAATTTTTAACTAGCAACAAAGTAATTTATCAGTAAAGAGATGCCACGCATTTTTGACTTACATCTCTCACCGCTAATGTCGTTTTCGGATATATAAGCTAAAATGAGAATATGTTGCAAACTGTTCGGTTTTGTAAACATATTCCTAATTTGAGACAAGCGGTATTTGTTTTGTCTGTTTCAGTTTTCACAATAAACTGACTAAACTAGATCAAAACTGCTCACAGTCGCACCGAAAATAACATTAAACAAATACCAAAAAAACAAAACAAGAAACAAAAATCGAATAAATTACCGAAACCGACAAATAATGAAGTTATGTTTAAATATTCAGAAATGAAAAAATGATTAGGAATACTTTGTTCTGAAACTAAATTTTCCTTGATTAAGTAACAAATAATGCTGAATATTTTATGTCTGACACGTATTCTTGGAGATTCAGTCGAGACAAAATCGTACTATAATATTTTCAATACTCATGTTTTTGGTGAAAATAAAGTCTTAATGGTTGATGGAATAGACTGCGCAGGGGAAACAACTTTGGCCAGAGAGTGTCCGTTCATCTA
>JAVFBZ010193271.1:2608-33867 GCA_032466195.1 Katharina tunicata
TTCACACATTAATCTCGCTATTGTTAACATCAGTTTATTGTTTATTTATTTTCCGATGTTAGCCCCGCGGGAGATATTCAGGCCTCATCTTGTCGAACATAAAATAAATTTAAAAGTGTCTAAGGTCAAGACACGGGGTGGGGAACTTGCTTTTCATGTCTATATGAAGTCAATTGAAGTCAAAAACACTCTAACTGTAAAAGGCATCGGTGATACGTGTTGAGGTAATGTATATTAATGTATAAGAACAAAATAATGCAAAATATCCTGTAAAATATAGGAATATTGCAATATTTAATGTTGCATAGTACAGTAACAGGGAAGAAGTCATTTCAATTCCCTTACATGAGTTGTCTTCAATCACAGACCTCTCTCATCAAAGATCTCGGAAAGTCTCAAGCGCCACGACACTGGGAGGAGCAGTCTTATAAGACAGCATTATGGCACGTCTTTTACAGTTTACCAAGAGTGTACTAATGATAATTGGTGTTTAATTGTAACACATTGTGACGTGAAGGATTATATATCAAGTGTTTAATGGCGATGACATGAGAAAGAACGTCACCCAACATGACACCAATGTGCAAGGATCGAGCATTTTCCGTCCTTACTGTTTAACACACAGATAGAACAACAAGATAAAGGCTGAGCTCACTTGAATTGAACTATTGGGAGTGAGGAACTTTCATAGCTATTAAATACCCCCGAACTCTATAAAGCATCAATCATTTTGACATCATCAACAGGAATTTATCGATTTATCAAGGTAAAGGCCAGCGATAAAGGTCAAGACACTGGGCGGAGAAGATGTTATTTATTTGTTTCTTCAAGTAGCAAATTGTCTCATTGTACAAGACACGGAGCCTACACCAGCCTTACGGCTCTGTCTCACGACTGTCGTACATGGTGTTACGATTTACAAGTATATTATGCTAAATAGTGCGCACGTTAAATACATGTTAATGGATATAGCACAAATAACATAGGGGCAGTGACGTAACCTTGTGGAACCGTGAACTGGCTATACACTCAGAGGTGTTAATCGATAGTCTGCCCAGGGGTGTAACGCGATGTAAGTCAAAAGACAAGACAGAAGGATTTTGGGAAATAATCTTGTTTTTCTCCCTGAGAATTTGAAATGAGGAGCTGAAAAACAGTTGTATTTGCACACACATGTAATTACTATATACAACAGATCTATTGTGTAGCGCTGCGTACTGTAGTTTTTATTGTCATCGAAATGGAATAAGAGATTTACAAAAGCCTGAATGCTAAAATGTGTAAGTCGTTCGTCTTTGATTATTTAATATTATGTATAGCTATGTCACTTTATACATGAATCTATGGTAGTTTTAATTATATTGGATATCACACATTTTATTACACAGTAATCTATTCAACTAGCTTCTGAAAGCTAACATTGTAAAATGTGCATTTAAGTGCCTTACTCACTTTAAGGTTTCTAAATCAAATATTTCGTTACCGCTCACCACTAATAACTTCCGAAACTTCCTACAAAACACTCAGATATCTTGTCAAAACCAACGTTTAATTATTTCGCAAATACGGCCTAAGAAGACGACCACTGTCATCAATTGGACCGTAACGTGACAGTACACCCTAAACCAAACTCGTTTCTTGTGTTTTCAGACGCGAAGATCTGAAGTCTTAAACAAGGAAAAACTTTGTACCTTGAAAACGCTCTCATATGAGTCCATTGTCAGCTATGTCGTTTGACCGTCCAATCTAACTATCAGTTCAAAACGGTTTATGATAATAAACATAAACTTCATTATGTTACAAGTCAAATGGGTTTTTCGGATTAATCAGTGAACAATAAAATGAGCGACGTATGCCAAATTTAATCAGTCGATGTCAATGACTATCGTCTAGTTACACGGATTGCTTACATTAACACGATTACGACGGTTTAATTGCCTAACTAGTTATACGAATCAAATGCGTCAACACAGATTGCAAGCAAAGAACTCAGCGAATTGTAAAAGTATGGGTTATTTAATATAACCATTCTGAGTAAGTAATCTATACGATCATTCTCTTTAATTTGTTTCTAAGAAGAGTGGTGTTTCTAAGAAGTTGACGGGAGTCAAGCATGCACTAGTGGCAAAATCAGGAAACTCTACTGCGAGGTTCTCGAGCAGTCGGGAGCAGGGACGGTTGGAGAAAAGAGGTCTCATCACTTCACTCTTCACATCTCACAGAACAGTAAATATTTGAGAACATATGTGGTTATTTACTCAAAAGGTCTCCCATCCTAATCTCGACGAACCACATTGATTTAGTTTAAAGAGACCGGCTGAACTGCAAAAAAACCCGCGTATCATTTGAGTGTTTCTTTCATCGACAACGCTGTATTCGTCACTAATGACACATTCACCAATCCATTGAAAGACTGGCGTCTGCAAAATCAATGTAGAAATTCATTCGTTGTACGTTTAAGGTGGAAGACCTCCCCTCATTGATACTCCATTAAAATACATCTGCTTTCGCATTTTAACGTTTCAAGTTAATCTGCTGTAACTAAAACTTCGACACTCGACTGCGTCACAGACTGGCCGTGTTTTAAGATCTTTTCAAAACAAGAAGGATTTTCTGTTTCCACTTGGCGTAGTATTTTGTTGTTTATTTCCTAAGCAAATTAATTTATCTTATTTGTTTGGGTTAGAAGCCAAATTCACGAGCACCGGCCGTCGATTGGAGTTTTATTTCCTTGAGAGCAACGGAAAGTCCTGCTGAAACTGAGGTGTTTTAATTCATGTAGATCTATTCTGGAACAAAGGCGCGCGCGGAGGGTGGAGCTTTCGGACGTTCTTCCACTTTGGCAACACCGTTCACATTAGAAAAACATCAATGTGTAAACGCTTAAATGGATTTATCGTCATAACCGTTGAAGATCTCTAGTGCTATCGAACCATTTCCAAGACACTGATACAATGACACAGGAAGAGACAGTTTTTAAACACAGCTCTTACTGTCCGCATTTCGCATTGTTCGCACTTTTGGCACCTTTTTTTGACTTTTGATTCAATTTGTCTATGGAGGATACTAATGATAATTGATATTTAAATGGCAAGTGTTTTACGGCGATGACTTAGAACAGAAATGGTTAAAACAAGACACCCTGGGGACGCCGTTAAAACTTTGGGAAGGATTGTTGCATGTTTTGACATCAGCCCCGTGGGAGAAGATTTACAAACATTACAAGAAGTTGTCATCTTCAAAATGTGAAACTGTGTCAGACATCCAGTAATTTGACTAATACAATTACTGACATAAATCTGGTCAAGTGAACAGTTGACCAGATCTATGTCAGTTATTGTATCTAAAAATGTGCTCGAGGTCAAAACTTGTAAGAGGTAAAAAAAAAAACAAGGCGGAGAAGTTATAACAAAAACATGACGACTAAGATATTTTTCAACTTCTGGGTATATTGATAAGCGACGTTTCGGCCTAGATGCTAAGACCGTTTTCAAGCTTAGCATCTAGGCCGAAACGTTGATTATCAATATACTTAGAAGTTAAAAATCCATCTAAGTCGTCATGTTTTTGTTATATACCAAACTTCTAAATGCCTCTTAAACAGGAGAAGTTATAATTTATTACCTTTTGAAGGGGGAGCCCCTCAAACTAAAAAAGACACTGAGTCACTTTAAAACAGTAGCCTTCAGTAGACTTTTTGGGGTAATAAAAAGAAGCTGTAAATTGCGATTCCCTCCCTTGTGTGTTCCTAACTTAGATATATTCACATGACTTGTTTAAGCAGCATTCAGAAGCTGGAAGCATGACCAGGGTCAAACCCCGAATAAGCGAAACAAAAGCAGGATTTCTGTGGGGAAAATCTGTTATGTTGAGTTATCGAAGCACATGTACTAACGTTTCCTATTTTAAGACACTGGACCAAGAATCTGACAATTGATTTAAATAATTGTTGAATACAAGTGTGTGTCTAGACTTATTTAGATAACTATGTTGGCATCAGAGACACGTCTCTTGATTTTTTTCATATTTTTATAATGTTACCCACTGTTTCGCCGGAATATTGTATATGATCAGTTGTGAATCCCCAGAGGTTTTTAAAACTGATTTTTGCTTGAACTTTGATTCAGCTGAAATACGCTTCATATATCGACATCTCTTAGAAAAACGAACAATACTATGAATGTTACACAGTGAATATTGAAAAGAAAAAGTGTGGGCACTATTTAAGATCATTTAAAAAAATACTTCGAATCGGTGACCGTTTAATTTGCTTTAAAACTAAAACAAACCTACTTTTTATTTAAGATCCTAATCCAGTTATCGGCAGGTGTGAAATTCAGCGAACCAGAACCAGAATGAAATCAACTATAGGCAAACCATTAGAAATATTCTAGGCGGAAAAATATTAACAAAAACATGACTAAGATGGAGTTTCAACATCTGGGTATATTGACAAGCGGCAATTATCGTAGTCATGTTTTTGCTATGTTCCAAGCTTCTAAATGCCGGTTAGACACGAAGAATATTAGTACAATGCGTCCTTGTCTTTGCATATTTTCTTCCGGGTTGTCGTTGAGTATGGAGTAAAACGCCAGTCAAATAATAAAATCAAACATTGAATGGGCGTTGCCGTTTTAATTTTACTTATTATTTTATAGCGAAAACTTACTGGCAAAGAATTATCGAATTGTTTATTTCCGAATGAAACCCAAAAATTAAGGGTCACTATATCGTTTGTTTGATTGGGGTTTAAAACGCTGTACTTATTTCACTCATATGACAGCGTGCCAACCCAGTTGGTGCCACCACCCTGAACGACCCCTAAAAACATAGAAGACACCACAATACATTACAGGACGAAAAACAGGACACCACAGCAAATTGGCTCTAATGCGCCTTATCTCAAAGAGTACCAGTGGTCAGGGTCGAGGCTCACACACAAGGGTCACTATATAGCATACCATTCAAGTTAATCGAACTTCTGACAAAGGTTGACATTTAGATGTACATATACTTACCAAGGTATCTCCCCACTATTGGGTAACTCTAGACGCACCCCGGTTGTTCTGAGTCATCCTTTTCAGACGATAATATTTATTACATTCATTTAACAGGTATGGTATTGACTTACGATCAATTCGTAACCTTCTTTCAAACGTGACAATCAACTTTGAATCCCCACGTTCTCTCCGTTTACCAACGTCGCGAAATACTTAATTCTATAAAGAAAGGGAAAACCCTATGTAATGAATGCACCTTCCAAGAGTTCGCCATCATCGTTATCCTAAAAGTCAACACTTTATGGTTACCATTTCCGTAATGAGCATGCGTTGAAATACATATCAATTGATTTACTGTAGGAATGGAATGACGTTTGCTTTTAGGGATCAATTGGCGAAGAAAGAAATCAGCGAAGCCAACCAAATGTTATTCTTCAAAGTCGGTTTAAGTGACCATCGCCTATTTACTGAGATTGCTTTGCCATTTACAAGAGCCAAAGAATCCATAGCAGTAAGCAAGCAAAGAACTTAGCGAGGCGTAGAGTGTCAGTTCTAAATGTAACCGATAAACAGTGATATAATCTTGGAGTTGAGTGTAGAGAGGACTATTGAATTCATCAAAGACCTAATGGTAATATCAGAATTCCGTACCACGAGGTGCTCGGGCAGTCGTGAAAAGGGACGGATGTGAGTAAAAGAGGTCTCATCCCTTTACTCTTCTCATCTCACAGAACAGTAAATATTTGAGAAAATGTATGATCACTTACTCAATCGATCTCTTGTCTCACGTTAAATAAACATAATCAATTTAGTGTGATAAGGCTGAGGAAATTTGTTATAATAGTCCTGCGTTTGCATTTTAACTGTCACTTCTTGTTAATCTGTTGTGTTCCTTGTTAATCTGTTGTGTTCCTTGTTAATCTCTTGTGTTCCTTGTTAATCTCTTGTGTTCCTTCTTATTCTGCATCCAGGGATTTGACATTTATACGCTTCTCTCTGCCACAGTCATTGTACACAATCCCTTATAAATGTAAGTTTTTCACCGAAGATAGAGGTAGTTAGTCGTCTAATGGGCGATAATAAAATATTTTGATTTGGATTTTTATTTTAATGATTTGAGACCAAGGGGAATTGAAATTGAATCGGTCAGACATCATATGCTGGCCAAACAAGTACAGAAGAAGGAAATGCCATCAGGACTGTCTTTAGTGGTAAGCGATTGGACACAGCATTATCCCTACTTATTACCACACGCCATATAATTATTAGTCATAGGCCTACAACTTTTAGGAATATTACGATTTACGTTTTTCTGGGCTTTCGCTCCTTCGTACTTTAATGCTCATAAAAGAATGAATAGGTATTATTGAAATAACACCCCTGCGGTTGCCTTGGCCACACATGATTAAAAGCTGAAAGAAGAAGCTTTTCAGCTACTGATAAAGTTTGAAGACTCTCCTTATTTTTGGTCTTTTATTATAAGTTATCAAATCGTATCACATTATAACAATACAAATTTTGGTAACCTCTTTAACGATGATGACATAGGCAATTCAGATATGACACTGGACAACAATGTTGAAGAAGTTGCTCTTAATATTGTTCATTAGCAGGCTACCTGGGTATTATTATACTCAGACCCATATCAGTGAAAGAAATGTTTGTTTGAGATTTACAAGCCTTCAAACATCACTTTATGGATTTTCTGGGGTTTTGTTTTTGACCAGGATACATATTTGTGACTAAAATGTGATGTAACGGTACATTTCTTGTTGTTGTGAAAGCAGCTCTAACCATGAACCAACAGATTATTAGGTAAACACCAAATTACTTCCGCATTTGTATTATACACCTGTATTTGCTATCCAGAAATATGATTACGCTTTTCTTCACCTAGTATGCTAAATATAAATTTCCAAACACGGAAAATGGTTTGAAATGTTGTCAACAACTTATCTCTTTGACCTAATTGACATAGGGGGAGGATTCTTAATTGCATATTTTATTTGTTCCAACGGAGGTCTACGGATATTTATTTGTGTTCAAAAACTTGAAGACGTCTATGCACGGGTTGAGGAAGCTAGTGGTTATCTTCGCCCGTCGAATCCGTCTAGCGACATCGCTGCCATACACGTTTTCAATTCAATAAAGCAATTCAGAGACGGCATAACTGCACACCTTTTACAATTTACCTGGGGGGTATTAATAATAAGTGATATTTAATTTTAACATATTATTATAAAAAGGATTATATATCAAATGTTTAATGGTGATGACGTAAACAATATGTGGCTTGGATTCCAGCTTACCTGCAGTACTATAACAGTATTTACTTCCGAACTCATAGAACAATAAGATAAAACCTGTGCGCTTGGTTTGAAATAACTGGCGCATGGCAGCAAAGCAGCTCTGTCGCTTTTTAATTCTTTGATCTCATTAACAGCAGTTAATCGATTTATCAAGGAAAAAGCGAGCGCTAAATGTCAAGACACTGGGCGGAGTATATACTATAGTTATTTGTTTATTTCTTTAACTAACAAACACGTGTTCGAAGGGAAAACGGGATCATTTTGAGGAAGGTTTAGGCACTGTCACTTATTTGCTGTGCAGGGTGTCACGCTTTACATTTGTTGGTGTTTACATTACATTGGGTAATGCTAACGTTAAGTATATTTTAAGGGATTTAACACGAATGACACATGTAGAAGTCGCGAAATCTCCTTGCGGCACTGTGAATGGAATTTTTCTCTGGACGTGTTAATCGATATGCCAAAGGGTATACCATTTTACGTGAACAACACCTTCAGAATGTAATGGGGAGCAATCATTATTGAGTTCACAATTGACCTTGTTGGTTAAAAATTTGAACAAAAATGATTGAATGATGATAATCGCCAACATTTATAACACTGTAATAGGAATATACAAAAGTATTACATTTTCAGAGCTAAACTTGGTAAAAATGTTCTCACGTGTGATAATCGCCCACATTTACAACATTGTGATAGGAATATACAAAACTATTACATTTTCAGAGCTAAACTTGGTAAAAATGTTCTCACGTGTGATAACCGCCCACATTTACAACATTGTGATAGGAATATACAAAACTATTACAGGTTCAGAACTGTACGAGGTAAAGTTTTAATAACCGAGCTAATGATAATCTTCATTTCGCGTTGTATAACAATCATTTATGGAGTTTTAGTTGGCCAGATGATGAAAAACTATTTCAATCATTCTCAAGCATGCGGCTTAGAAAGTAACCCTTTTTAAAAGGTGCAATGCCCTTATATATGTAATCAATACTATAATTTAGTATCGGTCAATAGGACACTGAATGATGACCCTGTTATACTTCTCGCTGTTGATCGCTGTAAAATCACATAACCACTTCTGACGCACATTGTTCAAAACCAAATATTTATCTCAAATGCCATTCAGGCGTAAGTTCTTGTTTTTTTTTTATGGAGGTTTTACGCCGTACTATAGGTTATTTCACTGCTATAACGGCGTGCCAGCCCAATAGGCGAAGGAAACCACCCTAAACGACACTGGCAACACATACAGAAGACATCACAACACATTTACAGAATTAAAAACAGGACAACTCAACAAATCGGTTTTCTGATATCCCTAATATAGCTGACGGTATGAGGATACCGCACCAGGACACAAGAGGCCCCCACCCAGTCGTCCGCAAGGCGTAAGAAGATAGTGGCTTTAATGAAATTAATATTGAAGTGACTGGGCTCTCCGACCCAAAATTCTTCCATCACTTTAATGTTGCGAAGCTTTCTCCATGTGTGAGTAAAGAGTCTCGTCCATCAGATCATATAGTGGATAATGTATATAACCATTATTAAGATGGGACAAACTTGTATGATGATAAAATGTCTTCAACTGTCTGTCACGTATCGTAGATATATCCGTTACATATCCACTTTCAAGTCAGCAGAAGAATGGATTTCAACGTACGAGTGATATAGTTGAAAGGAGGTCTTGGGAACCAATCAGCGACAGTTATCACCGCGGTTTGGCTAATTCTACAACCCGCGACTTCGGTTTCAGTGAGTATCGTCTACTGGCACGGATTGCTTTGTTAGATCAGTTATGGCGCTGTAATCTTTCAGGCAATCACAAAATTCAAATCAGTTATCAAGGTCAGAAAGCTAAGAATTGAACAGGACACAAAACTTTCCTTTTTTTAATTTATCCAGTCTGACTCTGAAATCAATGTGTTTTTTCTTTTGGATAGATTCTGAGATGGGCGCTGTTCACTTTGACAAATGGTAAATAAAATCAAGATTCTGAACAATAGGTGCGCGAACGGTCTCGAGAAACGACAGATGTAAGTAACGAAGTCACATGGCTTCACTCTTCACATCTCATAGAAAAGCAAACAGTTGAGAAAATATGTGATTATTTATTCAATCCGCCTCTCGCCCTATTTTAAATAAACCAAACTGATTTAGTGTTAGGTGCAAAAGACGGTGATGTGCCAACTGAGAGTCGATCTATTTAATCAAATGCGATTTAATCGTTACTAATGTAACCACAACCAGTTCACTAAAACTGACGTCTGGAAACATCGATATTGAAAATACATTTCCTGTGTGTTTAATGTGAACAATTTACCCTCATCTACACCCCCATTACCATATCTCTGCTTTCACCGTTTAATTGCCGCTTATCAATTAATCCGTTATGATAAAGAAGCCCACACCCAACTTTACCACAACTTTTTCGAGATAAAAACTTGTTGCTCATTTCCGTTAGTAAATTATAGCAAGTTGTATATTCAGATTATTAACCAAATGATACACAATGAAAGTCGAACAATGCCCCTTTGAATTACTAGAGAGCACGAGAAAATGATATGGAACAGAGCAGACGATATTGAAGAGTGGGGATTCACGCGAATTCAATCTGGAACAAAGGCACGTGGGGCGTGTGTTTTTCCAAACACTGTTCAACAAAGATTTGTATCGTTGTTTAAACGTTGAATGGAAATGATCATCATCTCTTTGTATTTAAACTCTGTGATGATTGATTCAGTAATGTAACCTAAAATAAGTACAGATTTTGAACTATTATTTCAAAAAAATAACATTTTAATCATTATATTGATTATAAGCGTGTTCGGACTTTCATAACCGGAAAAACTGTAACGTTATTTTTCTCATTTACGCCGTTAATATTGAACATAAGAAATCGTTTGTTTTGATTTTGTACAACAGTTAACAGCTTATATAAACACTGTTTTCAGTCATGAAGATAAATGTAACACGGGCTTCAAATAAATCGAAGTGAAGGGATGTTCTGATGTCCGCTTTTGAAACAGTTTTGTAGTTTAATACATTTTCGTTCATGGTGTCCGCTATACGTTAAAACCGTACTGGAGATATTTGATATGTTATTTGAATATTTGGCCACAACATATCGCCCTGCAGTAGACCGAAGCACGATAGGGTATTCATAACTGAGTCCATCAGTACGCGTCCGTCCCAATTAATAATTCGGACGAATGATACGGATTATCCATTCTTGATTAGGTTTAATTTCGACTTTGGTGCACAACATGGAGATAAGTTGTACTTGACAAATCATCTTGCGGCACTTTTCTAATATATAAAATTATTCAACCAATAACATAAGTTTTGTTTTCCATTGTCATTTTTCGCCTGAATACATTTCCCAATACTTTGAAGCAAGTAGATGACATAGTAGATTTTTCCCATCATTTACTTACAATTTGGAAATCATTTACTCCCTCTGACACCTGAGTTCAAAATTGTAAGAGGCCAAAAACACTGGGAGGAGAAGGCGTTAATTACATAATTTTTCAAGTGAAAAATGCTTTTCAGGTAGAAGGTACGTAACCACTTAGAAGTCTTCAATTAACCATCCCAAGTATCCTTGTTTAAGCGGCATTTAGAAGCTGTGTACATAACAAAAACAGGACGACTTAGATGGACCAGAAGTTCAAAAATCCATCTGTCGTCATGTTTTTGTCATTCCAAGAATTGCCATCAACTATTGAAGCTGTTCAGCGGTCAAAGATAATTTCAAGTAATTGAAGCAATAAAACTGGGAGGGACGGTTTTCAGTGGACACCTTTCACAGACTACCTAGGGTGCACTTGTGATGACTAATGTTTAATTGTAACACATTGTGACCACAAGGATTATATATCAAGTGTTTAACGATTATGACGTAAACAATAAGTGGCAAGAAATGTTGCCCAGTTCGACGCCATATTATAATGATCGTTTTTCGTCCTTACTCTTTAATTTTAATTTAATTGCAATGATAAAACCTGATTAAGGTACACCAGGGCTAAAATATTTGAGCAAGGAACATTGGAATAAATATAACATATCGTTTACTCTATCGTTAACAAACCCCTTTGACCTCATTAACAAGTAGTTATCGATTTTATAAAATCAGAAACAAATGCTAAAGGTCAAGACACTAGGCGGAGAACTTGTAATTTATTTATTTCTTCAAGTAACAAATATTGTAAATGTAAAAGAATCGAAGCCAACTTGAAGTGGTCTCCATCACCCGTGGGGCATTGTCACATGTTTGCCAAACAAGGCGTTACGATTGGCAGCTATTGTGCTGGGCACAATAAGTGTTATATATAGGCCCCCTACGTTTTAATGTATTTAACACTTGTAATAATACAGGAGAAGTGACGTCACCTTGTGGCACAGTAAACTGATTCTTCATTGAGACGTGTTAATGGACGATATGCCCAAGGGTGTAACACTGCATGCTTAAGTAAAATCCCAAGACGCTGAGAATTTATGGAAATAATCCGAAGGTTGTCTTGTGAGAACTATAAATGTCGAGCTGGAAAAACAAATAGTGATTTTTCGTACACACTATGATACAAAACGAATTCAACTTTCAGAACTGCATCTGGTATTTACGATATTTCTTCCCGGTTTTCCACCATTCACCGGCAAACGCAAAGTCGTCATATTGGTGAAAAAGTCTTGAGTACGACGTTAAACACCAATCAAACAAACAAACAATTATAACCAAACTCATGTCAAACTTCATAACATTTTTTAAAGCACACATTTATAAGGAAATAATTTTTTTAACAGAAAAACAACGTAAGAGATAACTAACTACCCATTTATCTTTTGATACTGACAATTGATCCGATTACCTCTTACTATGGATGGGCGGGTGGCCGGGTGTCAGCTTCCTGTGCCCAGGTACTCACTGTGCTATTGGGACATGAATCTCTGGGCTATTGTGGGGTCATGTATTTGTCCTGTAAATGTCCCTTGTGTTTTGTTTGTTGCCGTGTTGCCTGTTGTTAGCTTGGTTTGGTTGCCTCCACCTATTGGGCTGGCATGCCGCAATGTTAGCGAAATAACCTTTAGTACGGCGAACAATTTACAAACGCTGACAAATCTTATAAACAAAAGTCTATAACTTGAGTAGTTTGCTAATTAGGAATTCACTTCGCATAACGTGCAGATATAAATACCTTAAACCCGATTTGCCGCTCCTCCAAAGAATGAGGAACAATTCATATTGACTGTATATTTCGTTTTTATTAAAACATCTGCAGACTGTAAACCGGAATATACTGTCAACGTGAATTGTTCGTCCGTTTTGGAGTTGTCGCGCTACTCTATTATTTCAACTTATCGGTGTAAATTCGAATAATTGTCGCTTCCTTTCGAGACAATAAACTCCTCCAGGAAAAAGTTACAGGAATGGCCTGTTAACTGAATCGTCCGCCGTCGTCTATGCCATATGGTCATCCTTTATAACAAGTCAATCTGTTACCAAAAGAATTCATGAATAAGAATGGTGAATTAGAACGTAAGCATGGAACTATCAAATCGGCGAAGATTGTCCGATGTGATTCACTGAAGTTGATTCCATTGATATCAGTCAACTTTCTTGGATTACTTCGACGACGTCAGAGTCTATTAACAGGTATCGAAGAAATTACCAGAGTATAAGTAAAGATTTAAACAAGGCGTAAAGTATCTTTAATGTAACCATTTAATACCTGTAATCAATGCCACATTCCATTTAGATTGTTTCTTCCAAACGATATTTCACTTCTTGAAATGGCCAATGATCATATTCGTATTCTGTACCACGAGGTCCTCGAGCAGTCGAGAGGAGGTAACGACATAAATAAAGAGGTATCATCACCTTCTCTTCTCATCCCACAGAACAGCAAATATGATTTTTTGATTGGGGTTTTACACCGTACCCAAGGTTATTGCACTTATATGGCGGCATGCTAGTCCAATCAGTGAAAGAAACTATCGTAAACGACGCTGGCAACATGCAAAACAGGACAAAATATTTACAAAACAGTAACACAACAGGACACCACAACAAGCTGGCATCCTGTGCCCCTTAGCTCAGTGAGCAACAGGACACTGGATGCTGTAAAGAAAGTATCCGTTCATTGACCGAATTAACCAAATTGATTTAGTGTGAAGCTAACAAGTTGACCTGCGTAAACTGACTGTGTTTCGATTAAACACGCTGTAATGACCAACAATGTATATAACCTCATAAGTCCATTGAAAAACTGGCGTCGGAAAAATCATCGTTCAAATATTTTACATTCGCTCTATATATCTTATAGGGTCGAGACTTCCCATCACGGATACTCCATTGCAATGCGTGCGATTTCGCATTTTAATTGGTATTTTTAGCTATAATGAAGAACTGGCCCTTTATACTGTTCCAGAAAAACTGGCATACTTTCACTTTCCAGTGTCCAGAGCATTTCACTTATATTAGGACTCTGTGGGAAAAAATGATTCCACTTCTAGCGCCTTAGAGGTTTCCAATTTGTTTGTCTTTTATTAAAGTTTGGTCAAAGGGTATAAGAGACGATTATTTGCAGGACGTCATCCAATACAAACGCTTCTTTAAACATTGTTAAGTTGGCAGTTTAAAACATTTTTTTATTCTTTTACAATGCATTTGGCTAGAATTGTTAGAATTATTGACCGGAAATCGGTTATAATTTATTTTCTGCGTACAAGAAACCAACAGATTCCAAGATATACTCGAACACAGAACTTTAGGCATAGGGTTGTAGTTAAAATGAATACAAAGGATCCGTTTAAACCATGCTGAATGTTGGAGGACATTTAGTTTCACTCCATATTTGATTAACATGAGTGATTTTCATAATTCCTATTCGTTATCTCATCTTTAACATTTATATTATTGCAAAAATATATTCGTAGTTTTTATTTTGTTGAATATTAATGTGCTATTTAAGGTTATAAGACGGACACGCGAGATAAACTCCTGTTATTTTATTAGTTTGCCAGTTTAGCCTGTTTGATATCTCTTTATATGATGGCGTGTTTTGTTTTACTTAAAACTCCTAACAGGCTTTTAGTGTAAGACAGCTGTCACCGGCTATCTCTTTTGGATATATTAATTCATCATTTACTATACCGTCTTCATCCGCTTTAAATATGACTTTCAGCATCAGTACTATAGTTTTCACATTTGTTCACAAGACAAAATGATTTGATTGGCTTGGTGCTTCTGGCATTCCTGTAATCTGTTTTCTGTGTATTTATACAGATTTATCTTATTTTAAGGGTTGGGTTCGGAGAATATTGGCAAAAAGTATTGTATAAATGAAACTCAGTTTCAATCCAGTTGAAATCAATTAATTCAAAATTAATGGAAATGCTCAAAAATGGAAACATCTGTTATTAAATGCTAAAACTATATGCAAAATGTCCTTTGTTCTTAGCGATCTTACTTTTATTGCATGTCTTTGGAATTGTGTTTGGTATAATAGTTAATCGACCAAAACCATGCAGTGATGACAACAGTTATATATTATTATTCTAATTATATTTATTCAAAACAAATTTACCGGAGAATTTTACATTGTTTCTAGGACTACCTTGGAAACTTTAATATATGAATATACATATTTATAACAACATACATGTTTCGGAGGAATTTTATTATCACTTGTACCTGCTTCTCATACACATTTATGTCAAAATTATGCAAAAAAAGTACTTGTTTGCATATTATAACTGACAGGCATATGTCACACTGCAAAGTATCTTGGACAAATATTTTTTTATATTAAAGCGATTAAACGATTAAATTTAGGAGTAAGATTAGGACTTAAGATTAAGATTAACGAATATAGGTGTTAAATGCACAGCATTTCAAAACTGTTACCATGAATATTCCTTTTAACTACTTAAAATTTACGCTGCTTGAACTTTGCGTTAGGCTGTCGTTTTAAAGGTATATTTTGTAGATGACACAATTTAAAAGGCCGGTCAATTAATTTTAAATGTCAAATTCATATATCTAAAGCTAGTATTAAATTGGATTATATATTTTCATTATCCTGCGAATTTTATTATCAAATTATTTGATAATCTTAAGTCTTTAATTCCCGCTGACTTGGTAGGTGACACATCTCATTGTCCAATGATTGTCCAATGCGTGATCAGCCGACAGTGATAATGTTTTCCGGCGGGTGGAATAATCCATCGAGCCGCCACATGCTGAAAGAGTGATAGTTCACTGTCATAGTATTGCACATCAAGACTGTTGAGATTGTAAACCAAACTATAGGCATCCTGGTCAATTTTTATTTGTCCTACAATTTATATATTCGAAGCAAAATTGATGATGATAAGGATAAGTTATAAAAAAATAATAATATTTAACTCACGACTTTTCGAAACTGTAACTATTTTATTGTTTATACCTACTTTAAACGTATGGTACTTGGACTCTGTCCAAGTCAACTGTTCATACTATTTATTAGTGATGACACAATTTATCTGGATTGTACAGTTACTTTAAACGGCAATTTGACATTAGCTATTGCTTTCATTTACTTGGATTATAGAGTATCCTTAATCTGTCATTTTGTTATGATCCGATTAATCATTTATCCAATTACTTGATAATCTTCAGTCTTTACATCCCATAGATATATAAGTGACACATCCTATTGCCCACTGGGGTCATGTTTTCCAGTGGATAGAATATCCCATCGACCCAAACTACCTTGAAAGAGCTTAAGGTATCCGCCTATTGTCATAATATCTACTACAACACACGAAGAATCGTGTTGTCTCTGATAGCTCAAAACCAGACAAAAAGGTGAAAAGCTTTGTAGAAAGTGTGCTAAACGCATAGATGGAAGATCATGCTTGACAATCATTTTTAATAAACGTAAATTGTCAGCCACTATGGATTCATGTGTGTGTTGTAGTGTAGTCGTAACGTAGAACTCGTCAATTGGGTACGTCAACTGGAATAGCGCTTGAAAGAAACCAGTTGTAACAAGTTTAAGTTTCAAGTTTCCTTTATTTACACCCAGACCGCATTTGCGGTATAAGGGGACGTGAAATAGTACAATTATACATACTGGCTTTATCGAGACAAATATATAATGTATGGTCTCATAAGATATAAACTATTATAATATACATAATTACAATTTACAATGTATGCTACACAACTTAAATAATACTTATGATAACACAAGGAACGACAACAACTACAACAATAGAACAACAAAAATAATAGTAATAATAATAATAATAATAATAATAATAATAATAATAATAACAACAACAACAACAACAACAACAATAATAATAACAACAATAATAACTCATAATAATTAACAATATCAATAATAACAATAATGATAACAATAGTGATAACAATAACAATAATGGCAACAGAAGCAACAATATTAATAATAATGGTAATAGTATCATATACACTATATAATCAGTTTTACAGTTATAATACTGAGTATATAAGTTTTTATTATTTTGATGAATTAGCTTCACTAATAATAATAATAATAATAATAATAATAACAATGATTTTTTTAAAAATAATAATGATATAATGATTATAATGATAAAAAAAAACTGCTTTGAACTATTGATAAATAGTATTAAGAGTTTGGTCAATTGTGGTTTTACTAAGCAAATCATTAATAAGAATAAGAATAAGAATAATATTCATACTAAAAAGAACAATAACATGTACTAACTATTAGGAGTTTGATTAATTATGTATATGTTTATTTATGTATATAATAAAGCATGTATATATTTAGATAATTGTATAGTTATGGTTAATAACAATTATAATAATATGTAGGTATGTTAACACAGTAACTACTATGGATTTAACAACTTCTGAGTTTATTCGGACGACGTTTCGGTGCTGCTTCTTACACCGTTATCAAATCAATGTAGATATGTATATTACCCATATGTTAAAAATTCATCAAACGCATGTCTTGCAATGAAATATTGTGAGGCACATAAACACAGCTTTCACTTGAAGCACTTGATGACAAATAGTATAGAAAAATATCCAGTTCCATTTGGATCTGTTTGACCTTTGCAAAGAAATGAGGACCTTTGGCATCCGTCCCAGGGGACATCTCCGGAAGTTTCATGTCAAATATACAAAGAACTTGACAATTTTTAGAAGCTGAGACATGGGGCGGAGAAGTTTTTATCTTTTTTTTTTTTTCAAGTGGAAAACATTCGAATTGTAAAAGGCGTCGTCGAAGCATCTCTTTTAATACGTGACAGTGTCTTTTAATGTATTCAATATAAATGGTGTTGAATTGAGTCTTATTCGACCAATTGACTTGAACACAATTAATAAGGGAGTCATGAAGTCACCTTGTGGCACACCGAAACTAGATGTTAATGGCTGATCTACCCCGCGGTTATAACACTGTGCCAGAAAACAACTCCCGAAGCTCCTGGGAAAATAAAAAGTGTTTCAACATTCGATGTGACTTTGCTAGTGTATAGGTGGGCAAGAATTTTATGATAAAAACCTAAACCTTAAACAAATCTATATACGTGTGCATGAATATGGTTTATAAGTCAGTATCTGTCCATTTAGTAACATCATAAATTAAAGGGATGCCACGGATTATTTGGTGCGTAAACCAAGATGTTGACATAGTAGTACTGTGTGCATACTTCACCAAATATCTCCGATCTGAAAATAAAGACATGGATTCATTGAAATAAAATTTTACCGGGATTTTCAGGGTTGAATTTGTGTACTACCAAGTGAATTTGTATTTTCACGTGTTACAGTTTGGTAGGTTACAAAAAAACAACAAATGGAACTTTAATTTTATTCCTTCCGATTCATGCTTCTATATCTCTTTCATTGAATCTTTTTAAAGAAATTAATTGACATGAGGGACTCAACACATGTTTTTTTCTTATTTATTATCCCGTGATTTAATACAATAACCCACTATAGTAAGAATACACTTTTCATCATCCCAAAAATAATTAAACAAACAAACATTAGTTTAATTATAGTATACTCTTGTTTACAAACAAGACACCAAAAGTACATTTTGATATAGCGACATATTCCGTTAGTACAACAACAGGTGCGAAATTCAGTCAACCAGGACGAGGCTCAAAATGAGTAGGAAAGGAAAACCCTCCTGTGTCGAAGAGTAACAAGAGACAGTCACACGAAAGCATACGACCTAAAGCAAATGAAAGATCGCCAGGGATTTAAAGACGAAACCCTTTTTTTTCTTGTTTTTTAAATAAATTTTCTTTTTCACCAATATTCGATACATATTGATTACCTATTATACCTATTGCATATCACATGAATAAGAAAATTTCATATTCATATCTTAATTCATTTTCTTGAATACATGATGTCATTAAATGAGAAGTGTCTATACATATATAAGACAATATAATGGTTGCATACATAATTGTCAACTCTATTCATAATTTTGTCATGTTATTAAAGAGCATAATATATCTATATCGCTTAAGTTCGGCTTTAAACATTGACCATATCTTTACTTCAATCTCTGTTTGTTCACTTATTATATAACTTTTATAAATGCAAAATCCAACATAACCCCTATGGGAAGTATACAAAATGAGCCCGATCTTTTCTATACTACATCTTTATGAACAATTTGTTCAATTTGCCAAACCTGGCGGATTCTGTGTGAACCATATAGTGGTTAACAATGAAAAGTAATGCATATAGTCTATATACCAGTACGTATATAACATTGTATGATGACTCGACCCTTTAACACCCCATCCGGCCTCCTCTAAGCCCCCTAGGAACCACTCTACAATCTACGAGTTTAAGACTTACACTCTTAAGTTATCCTTCAGAGAGAACGTTGGAAATGACACGGACAAAATTCGAACGATCTTTTTCAAAAGGTTCTGTGGCATAAATACTATTATTACTGTCACATAGAAGCAACTTTTATGACACACTAACTCAATAAAATAAATCTGATAAAACTTCCTTAAATGTTTTTTGCCCACTTTTTATTCATCTTCTCGTGCTGATGACAAAAATGCATGAACGTGCCAAAGCTGTTAATAGTAAAAGTTTCCACCTAATCAGAGCCACAAGGACATGAACTGCTTTTAAAGGCACAACTCTTGACCCATTATCTTTGGTCAGTTAGGCACTGTCCAATGGTCCAGTTATTTCTTCCTATTTAGAAGTGCGCGCCCACCTGCTCATCAGTGAAACATATTGGCCAAATCGCAGTTTTATTAGTTGATCTGTAAGGTTTTGGCCCAGCATCTCTTTAATAAAATTCACCCAAACGTGACAACAGCAGCGTACTTTATTTATTTTTTTGGCAAATTCAGACAATCGTCAAAAACTCGACAGAGTGTAAATGCGACAACGTTGCGATTTGAATCAGCTGTCTTTTATATGTAACACTAAAAAAATTTTTTAGCCAATTATGCATCTATACATAAAAATATGGACAGGTTTTACTAAGCCTTTAATAAAATAAATGTCGTTAAATACATAATATATAATTACAAAATCCAAGCTTTCGGAACGAACCTTTTAAATCAAGGCAAAAGCAATTTACTTTGTACAACTATAAACTGTTTGGGTTTACTCAATAAGTTTGTGATACAGCGGTCAGGGCCCGAGGTTATAAAAGTCCCAGAGAGGACACCACAGAGGATCCCACAGCACATCAACACGATGAAAAACGGGACACCACAACAACTCAGCTTCCTGGTACCTCTTAGCTCAGAGAACACCAGTGCACAAGATGATCCCATTCAACCAAACCGTCAAACTGTATACATGCGACCTAATATGAAGATAACTTTTGGGTGCGAATTTTTTAAACCTAAAATACAAATTAATATTTATCACATTCATATTTATTACTTGAGTATCGAAAGAGAGCTACGTCATGAAAGAAACACAACAATGTCGTTTATGTGAATGGTGCAGGTTTAACTTTACCCTGATTAAAGTACATCATATGGTGAAGTCTAAAATAATGGTATTGTCATTTGAATTGTTTTATCTATTATTAAGCTTTTCAACAATAGTATTGACATCACTTTGCTGTAACCACCTTGTTCTAACAGTGTACATTTTAGAAGCAAGTGCCTTATGAAAATAATAACTTTGTCCTTTGTTAACGATTCACTTAAAATAATGTTTGGCAACATTTACTGATATATTATGTTACAGACAACAGAAATAAACTGGGATCAACTGGACCATATTCATACAGCTATACTTTAGTATTTTCTAAAAGTTAAGAAAAACCTAGCCAAATTTCAGCCTCGTTTCAAGTACCAAGATCTGATGCTAATCTGTAGGTACATTTATTTATATATATATTATTGTTCCCCCTCCAAACAACCAGTGTAATGATAAAATCAAATCCTCAGCCAGCTTATTTGTACACAGTAAATGTTCGTATGATCCAGTTTTGAACTTTGAGCTTTGTTACCTTCACCCTTGTCTATAATTGCACTGCACAAAAATATATGCACATTATTTATTGTGGGAAGCATTATAAGCTCTGTTTACCGCTCCCATTGGAATAAAGCTTAAAAAAAAAATAAAAAAAATAAAAAAAATACCAAAATACTAGTTTCCTTAATTTGTTATGACGATAAATGCTAGATTACAAGAGAAACTTTCAAAATGGAAGCTAATTTAATTAAAACTTGATTTTATTTTCATGTTCAAAAGCGTATTAGCTGTAAACAATTGGCGTATGGTTTCACATTACAATATAATTTATTTGGGGCGGTGTTCATTTAAACCTGGTTTGAACAACCCAGCCCTAGTGTCTAAGACAACAAAATTTAATTGACTTATATAACGTTTAATAATACAGACACTTTGTAAATTCACATCGGCTAAAACACACATAAGTTACAGGCTGCAAAGTCGTTTTACACCGTCTTTTTTTCATTTATATAGAAGTTTATTCAAAAGAGGACAGTGCGTAAAAGTTATGTAATGAATCTCGTTTTAATCCTTAAATATCCTGAGCAGAACGCTTGAAGATTAGTTAATGTCATTTAGTTTAGCTTAAACGTGATGCTGGAAGTCAGAGAGTAAAATCAAATATTGCGTTTAAATTTATCTCTCATTTTAAATGACAAACAAACGGTGGCAATTGAAATGTTATTTGGAAAACAAATGCATCGACCTGGTGTCATATATAAAAGAGTGTTATACTATAGAAAATGTGTATCTGATTGTGTTTGTTGTCTGTCGACGTCTGTCATCCCACGGTATAGGAGACAGTTTGTGACATTCAACAGAATACATAGGTATATATCCAACAAAACAACAGTGTCCACTCGCTGTATTCGAAAAATCTGCCTTTCAAAATCGTTGGAGTGTTGACAAAAATACATGCCACACGTGGTGGAGTTCGATTTTAATGATATACAAAGTAAATGAAAACATTTTTTAAATAACCAATAATAACATAGTTTCAAGTTTCGTTGATCTAATAAAGTGTAAAATTTGAAACTGGATGTGGCAACAGCATGTCCCTGTTTATTCTCACAAAACAAGTTTTCTCTTTGAAATTTACACTTGTTATATAATTTTAAATATCAAGTACGTTGCCTCAGTTGCATGTGTGGATTTTCTTTACAATTTAAAAAAAAAATTAAAATATCAAAGGCAATAATTGTTCACGTAAGAGTGGAAAATGCGTACCTTGTTTTACAAATCGGGAGAAAAATGTGTTCTTGTCTCCATAAAGAATAAATTAAGTCCAAGGCCCGTATTCATAAATTTACTAAGGTATTTCTTAAGTTAAGAAAACTTAAGCCAAATTGCAAACCTCATTTTGACTACATATATAGATACTACTTAATTTTACTTTAAGTAACGAAAACTACAGGATTATAAGTGAAACTCTTAAAATTGAAACTAAAGTATTTCACATATAAGCTTTATCCTTAGAAAATAAAAGGTTGAAAATTACATACTTGAGTAGCTTTAAGAATACTAGCCATGGACCTGAGTCTCTCATGGTATTCATCCTTCATGGAGGCTCGCAATAGAATGTCTGCAAAATTCAGTTCAAGGTGAAGAGCTTCGTCTTTCTTTACGTGTTATTCACAACTATAAAAAAAAAAGTATCGAAAAAACACATTTCAAATGTTTTCATATACATATAATTCACAAAAAGTAAATAAATATCAGAAATCTATTTTACATTATTGATTCGAAGTTTCTCCTAATCTATTTATTATTTTCTCACATACATACTATTCACAAATATATTTTTTTTAAATATCAGAAAACTGTTCATCATTTTCAAATATATATATATATATCACAGACATTACATTAACAGCTTGTAACATATATAAATGTTATCACAAGAAATTAAATATTGACGAAAGAACAAAAACAAATTAACACCTACATATTTAATACTATGTATGCCTGTATGTTGTTCTGAATTAGTCATTTTGTTTGATGTGGCTACAGCGTTAATCTGGGTCATATTAAAAAAAACTCTAAAATCCTCGAGAAAGAATCAATATGTATGGACAAATATTTGACATTTGTCGTTCTCGCTTTGTGTTTTTTTCTTCAGTTGAAAATGTTAAATGCGGTGTCTTATTTCAATAATCTACCTTCGTAGCATTGTCCTCGGTTGTTTTGTTGCGCGTCTCCAAAAGAGATATCGAGTTAAAGCGTAAGGATATGTTTAATCCGGTGCTTTCATCGGTTAACTATTGACACTACTATTTCCACCAGTACGGCAGACCAGCAATTCATTTCTGTATACAATGGTTGTTTTCGGGAGTCGATCTGAAGCGGTTAATTCGAGTATAATGGTCTAATGAAAGCTGTCCACGCCTGTATTGGCTACCAGCCGCTCTGTTAACGCCTTGTCTTTTGTTAGATAGGTTAAGTGCATAGGACTAAGAATAGCGCAAACACGGGTATCCAAAGACAATCCAATAAAAGGGGGGATTTGACAGTGGCAGCTAAATACGGATTTACGTGTAGTGTAACTGTTAGCAAAGAGAAGCACTACGTCCGTTTTCTTGGCACACTAAATAGGCCCTTACAGACAATAATCCCAGTTGGACATCTTCCCCTCTTAAAAGGTGACAGACCGTAATCTTATTTATGTCAATAGGTTTTCTTATTGATAAGATTATCACTTTAATTGTTTATCCTTTCTTCAATTGTTAGCATAAACCTTACGTAATTAAATCCTAATCCACTTTTACATCGACGTGTGACAAGACGCTGCTATAATCCCTAAGCCGTCTAAATCTTGAAAAGTAACCTCACAACAACCACATTTTCTTGGGCTTTAAACATATATTAGTTAACTTGCTTATTTTTAACAACATGTTTATCCTTAACTTCATTTCAATTTTACTTCACTTCGGTTACAGCAAAACCTCTTAAAGTGTACCCCACTGCAAAAGTTTTGCAGTTGAGTTGTATAATTCTCTAACAGTGTCGCCCAATTCGTATCAGCACCAGTGTTCCGTGCTCTTGAGAATTTTGAGCTACAGTCTGCGAGTGTTCCTTGCGTTTAATTGGATAGCGCCATCCAGATTGACAGTTAGGGCGTGGCTTGACTCAGGAAGCACGTGACACTATTGGTTGGCGATCAACTGTCAAGGAACATAATGAACCTATACAATTTTGATTCAATTGCAAAATAAACCGCCTTTGTAAAGCCGTCAACAGAACTGGAGAAGTAATCGTAACAGAGTAATTGAAGAGGGTTATACTTAAATACGGGCACTGTGCTTGTCACTTTAATTTCTTATTTTGACCGATCAAGTCGTATGTATAACGGCTTAAGCTTATACAGTTGAAAGTGGCCTTTTTGAATTTGCTGTTTGTGTAAACTGTACTATGGACATACAGAATTGATTTTCGTCACTTGAGCATTGGTCTACGTTATTTCAACTAACAGCGTATACAAGGAAAACAACTGTTTGTGAGACTTTAAACAACTTTCAAGAGTTCGCTGATATTGTTTCTAGTCTGTTACTGTAAGGCAATATAGGACCTTGCTTTTCATTTCCTGAGAATTTCGACACTGCTTAACGCTGTTGGAGCAGTCTTTGTGTTACCTGTTCAAAGATGCCTCGTCCGGGCAGAAACAGCTACAACGACCAGAAACCTCCGTACTCCTACATCGCTTTGACCGCAATGGCTATTCAAAGTTCAACAGAGAAGATGCTTCCCTTGAATGACATTTATAAATTCATCATGGATAGATTCCCATTTTACAGGGATAACACACAAAGATGGCAGAACTCTTTAAGGCACAATTTGTCTTTCAACGATTGTTTTATAAAGATACCCCGTCGTCCCGACCGACCTGGAAAGGGAAGCTACTGGGCACTGCATCCAATGTGCGGCGATATGTTTGAAAATGGAAGCTTTTTGCGGAGGAGAAAAAGATTCAAAACTATGCGAGCTCTTCAACAAGCAATTGCTCAGCACAATTTACAAAGTCAGCTCAACAAACATAACTTAGAATCCGCTGCTTACATAGAGCACGCCACCAAGATGCATCTCCAGTCAATGGTTTCAAATTCGAACCACGTTCCAGCTTTCACGTCCATAGGTGGATCCGCTGGCGCGCCGAGGACCAAACAACCGTTTACCATCGAGAACATCATCGCTCCTGACCAGAAATCCCCGCCAATGGTCCCCAAACCAGTCCTTGCGGCACCTCTTCCAGGATTTGCCTCACAATTTACCAGGGCTTTGACAACGTCCCCGCTCCTACCACCCGGCTACACGACGGCAGCTAGCATTCAGGAAATAAGGCAAGCAATGTATGATAGGGCAATACGGACAGAAATCGAAGAAGGGCATAGAAACACTCTTAAAGCAAATTCTGGGCGATTGCTGCCCGATGGCCCGACCCACGGGTCCCCTTTCAGTTTACCTATGAAACCATCTCCCTTTGCCCCGATATCGTTGCCCTTCCCCCAGTCGCATGTTCACAGATTACCGGGTGTGACCCTTCCTCTTACACCTGGGGTGGCTAAAAGTATTCTCGCAGAACGCGGGCTTATTTCGAACATTTCTGATTCCAATATAAACGCTATTCGAGCCCTTAATGAACACCGGGTGTCAGTTTTGTCCGCACCCAGCTAACCCCATGCACTGGTACCCTATACCCTTTCCAGTGACACTAAGATGAGGTAAGGTCGTCTCAGAACTTCTTATGATAACTTTGTGAGATATGACCGAACTATCAATTGATCAAAGAATTTATTTATCTGAGAGATTTTGTGATCTATTTGTGAAATTATTCATTGTGAGGTATCCATGGATCGTTGTTGTCCAAAATAACACTAACGTGACTCATCTCGATCAAAAGCAGTGTATTTTTTTTAGGCATCGCGGAACTGTGCTGTATCCCTATATAACTCTCATATGTTTAGGCAAATAACCAGTTGCTGGTGGAATTTGGTGCAATTCTTATCTTAGCAAAGTGCGTATCGACACAAATTTGTGAAAATCAACTTTTGACACGTTTAGCTTCTCATGAAGTTGAGCTGAAATTGCCTAAAATCAATTTTCAGTGCAGAACGAAACAAGGACAGTGGCAATTATTAGCTTTTAGTAACCTGCGCAAAAAATAAGATGACGATTTATTTTATTATTTCTGGTCTCTGGTGGCAAAAATACTTCCTTAACTGTGCAATTTCTGAAGCAATAGTGTAAATTTAAGAAAAGTCTATCACTTAAATTTGTTTAATATTTGTTCGTCACTGATAAGAGGGTGAATTGATTTCTGGAAATTTCTCAGCATTCTTTATCCATTGTGCCAAAACTTTAATTATATAACAAATTTTTAAATGTTTAGATTTTTCTTTACGTTTTTCTGTCGTCTTGCAAAAATAAGTGCATTGGAAAATCACTCCAAAGACTGTTTTAAGCCAATTTATGTTTATTTCTAACAAGGAATCTAATCGACTGGGTTGATGTTGTTGTTGTTGCACTACTCATATAACTTGTCGATCGTGTCTATATTTACTTCTGTGTTTAAAGGATTCTATAAATAAAAAAGAAGGTAGGAATAACATGTATATCAGTTTTAATCTGTTTTCTTTCATATAATATTCGATTTTATTGCGTGTGAAATGAGGCAATCGGTAGTTTTGGGGGAAAAATATTTTGATTTGTGGAAATTCAAAGTATTTCTTCAATTATAGTTCTATTTGTAAAACTATAAATCGGTAATTTTAATCAGCTAGTATAAATACAGGGTTCGATCAGTTATGGTTTCAAAACTATTTTATATGACTAGGACAAACTTCGCTTTTTGGTTCGATCCTCTGGTTTCACACGCAATGGCTCGTTAAGTTTATGCAAAATGATTTTACTCCAAGAGAAAAATACATTTTTTTATAAAGTGCAATATTGTATTTACATTAGTTTTATAAATGTTTATTAAAATTCAAAAAGCTAAATGAATTTTAAAGCGTCAATTTACGCTTTTTTATTTTAGTTTTGTCGAATAGATTGTCTTAAGACTTTAAGCATTATTTGAATAAAATAAATATCTTGATGATCCATGGATAAGCTAAACAAAAAAGCATTTAATAAATTTAAGGATAACAACTTCTGGTTTATATCGGAACACATTTTTGATGAACAGATGACTTTGCTTAAACCAAGTTCAGGCATTTTTTGCATAAAATAAATATCTAGATGATCCATGGATAAGCTTAAAAAACATTTAATTTAAAATAAGTCATATTTTCAAATATGACATCGAATAAATTTTCGACGCTGAAACCAACGCCGTTAATAGGTCAAATGTTCATCAGCATAGGCGTTAACACCAAAATCTAGTCATTCTCCTTCAACAAACCTGAAGCTATAATCCAAATGAAAAGACTTATAGTAATTCATCATAGAAAAACTAAGAAATTTAGAGATTTTTTCGAAAGTATACCTGGCCAATATTTAATTAGTAGAATATACTTCATTAAGGCAAACACAGAAATCACAGCATTGGTTTTACAGTACAAAAGAGAGAGAGATTTAACTGACATGACAAAGATGGATTTTCAACTTGTGGGTATATTGATAAGCGACATCTTCGGCATGTTGTTGTTATGTGCCCAGCTTTTAAATACCGCTTAAACAACATGACTTACTATAGTAATAGTTTCAATTTACTTTCCAATTATAACCCCAGGTGATAATATGATTTACACATTCACTGTTTATTTTCAACGCGAGCATTGCTAGTCTCACCTATTGTTAATAAGCATTGGGTTAATATGTGTCTGTGATGTTGTTTTTGGTGTGTGGGTGGGGGATGCTGGTAAACGTTTAAAAACGATATAAGTATATCGTTATTTCTAGGTCTTTTATTTTTTCATTATTAAAAAACGACTTTGAAAAATATATATATATATATATATTTGTGTCGTTTAGAAAGTGACCGTTAACAGTATTTTCTCTTTTTTGGGGGGATAACACTCTCTGATACTGAACATATTCTAGTTCAGAAAATTGTGCAGACTGACATCCTTGCGGGAATCGAAAATACTGTTTAAAAACGACTTGTTGAACAAGCTTCTAAAAAAATAAGGACCACGTCAGTTACAGATTAACCGATGTCCGCAGTTTGTATGAATTGATCTGGGTTAATCGATGTCTGCTATTTCATAAATATGGACAGTGTATTATTCTATAGACCTATAAAGTGAAAAAGTGCGGTAGTCTCACTATCAGATCAATTTTAATTTATATAGAAGTCTCATGTTTCTATTCTAGGCTTCCGTAGAATCCTAGTACTTCACACTATCATGTGTCTAAGTCAATCAATATGGTCCTCTTAAATAACCGTATTTCCTAACGGTAGTCTTTTTGTGTGGTTTTGTTGATGTCCTACTTGGGTATCTTAAACCCTGGACGCTTTAGCTGTCGACTTATTAGCTAACGTACAAAAGGTGGTACCTTCTTTATTTGACTAGGTATGACACCTATAATTAACGCAGAGTTGTTGGCAGATTAAGGAGCCCCCTGTGTGTTAAGTGATTTAAAGTTAGATAGATAAGTACTATCGGGGAGAGGTGTCATTATGCCCGCGGGCTAAATAAGCTTGACTCGCACAGAAAAGACGTACTATGAACTTACGCTGAGAGGTATCGCTAGTGGATATTTGATTTGACTTCCCTCACGCTACTATCAAATGTATACCTACGAAATGCAAACTTAGTAAAGTCTTTTGGGTGAATACTTAAGCTGTTTCTTCCCTAAGATTATTTAAGCTATGCTAAAGATTTTTAAAAGAAACTGAAGAAGATCTGGTCGAATATTAGACCAGAATTGAAAGTATTGCCACAAACGTGCTCTGATAATGGACAGTAAATTTTAAACCATAACATAATGTGTTTTTACGATATTAAACACCGGGTGGTTGGGTGGGAGCCTCCTGTGCCCTGGTGTGCTCTGAGCTAAGGGGCACAGGATGCCGATTTGTTGTGGTGTCCTGTTTTATTAATGTTATGTAATTGTTTTGTCCTGTCTTGCAATTTACCAGCGTCGTTTACACTGGTTTCCTTCACCGATTGGACTGGCACGCCGTCATATAAGTGGAATAACCTTGACGCAAAACGGCGCAAAACCCCAATCAAACAAACAAAATACGATATTAAACGCGAAATCAAAGAATAAACAATTAAATACCACTTTGTCTATCTGAGCACATGGTCCAGTATATATATACTTATCCATTCAATGTATTATAATACAAAAAAGAAACAGAATATTTGTACAAAGCATTCATTAAATTTTCAGAAGCCAACCGGTCTGTTTGCGATGTGTATTATGTAATCCATTATTGTACTGACAAATTTATCTCTTGTAATTATCAGTGTGTTTTTATACATTTTTATCACAGTGGAATATTTACTCATTTACAAATAGTATAAACTAACTACAGTATACATGTAAACTCAAGGCATCTAACTGGAAGCTATTTAAACAATGCTCAATATTTTTTTTAATAACCCATCAACTTTAGATATCAAAGCTAAAGTATAGCTTACACCGAGCGCCATCCCATACATACATGTACAATACAGTACAGCTGTGACGATAACTAACGATAAATTTTACTTTTTCCGTTTTACTGAGTTTTGTTATTTCCTACAAAAACGCTACAAAGAGAACAATATCGACTCCATCAAACACAGATATACCACGACTGTCACATAAATGTCATCTGGATTTACATGGCACGTCGTGTAAAAAAGCACGTGTTGCATAATTTGCAGAGCTGTACGCACTTTGTATGTGTTAAGGTGAATATTACTTTGACTGAAAGATTGGTTGATTGATTGATTCAATTTTGATTGATTCAATCAATTGCATGGTGATTGGTTGATTGGATGATTGATTGATTAAATCAATTAATTGATTGAATGATCGATCGATCGACCGATCGGTCGTTCGGTCGTTCGGTTGGTTGGTTGGTTGGTTGATTAATTGATTGATTACTTGATTGATTGATTGATTGCAGGTAGACTGACTGTTTGTCTGCTTGTACGTATATTCGCTTGCTAGTTGTTTGAATGCTCGGACACAGCATAGATAAAAGCTAAACTTAAAGGTTTAATTTAATAACAGATTCATTGATTTATTCGGTGTATTTAATATGCAAATGTCGCACTTCATCTTTGTACTGTGACATATGCGTCCATGATCACTCTCTTCAGTTATTATTTATTTAGTTTCTTGGTGTTTACGGCACTCAATGGTAGCTTACAAAGGTCGTAGAGCATAAAACTGCTGAGTCCCTTTCACTGTACCCAGTATAGGTTCCATCTCCCCTGTCAACCTTAGGCATATGAGGTAAGCTTTCCGGTGGCTGCAGATAGCACAGAGACTTGTTTGACGAGGTTTCCTGTCGGGTTTTCACCGTACATCAGCAACACAAAATCGTCATGTATACCACGACACGGCCTAACCTCTCCCTGTAAGTCAGTGACTATGCAACAGATTGGTCGATTGACAGAATTTCAATGCTAGTTTTTACCAGTTACAGAGGACACATCTTAATTAATTTTCTTTGCATTTCTAACGTGTAGGCCTAAATTTTAAGTGAAAAATTATTAAGACAAAAAATAAATTTACCGAGATCGACACCTTTTGCCTCAAAAACACAAGAGCGCAATAGAAAAGAAAGAATTAGCCATCTATTTCGACGTCATTTTTGCGGGATAAATCAACGATGAGCCAGTATCAATTTTTCTTCGTTTTTTTTCCGAAGTTTTGAGTTTAACGATGCTCGGAAATCTGGTCCAGCAAAAGCAAGCCCAATAATACGTCTTTTGTGTCTGGGGTCGTTGGATAACACTTTTAATAAAGCTGTTGGGTGCTAATTTGCATAAAAACGAGATTTGGTTCGGTTAGACAAGGAGATCTATAAGTGCCCGCATCTGTGGCCAAATTGTTAAAGTGTTGAGTCAACATTTCCAACTCGAGACGAACAAAAGACACAGTTGACTTTGTTTGCCAAAGAACCAGTCTTGTTTGTAATATTGTTTACTCTGCAGCTAAAACTCCAAATTCTACAAGAGTTTTTAAAATTATTACACACATCAAATAATCATATCCATCAGCAAACGTTTGCAGACAGTAAATTAACTGGTAATTCTCTTTTTGGGACATATTTTTGGTTTGCAATGATATCAAAGTTTTTTTTTTATCTATTTCAAATATCTAGTGTAATATACATAACTTAACGGAATATTATGTTATTCACATTTGTATCTAGCCAATAAAGATGAATAAATATTTATTTATTTTTTATTATTTTTTTATTTTTATTAATTTATTTATTTATTTATTTATTTATTTATTTATTTATTTATTTATTTA
>JAVFBZ010193272.1:0-14358 GCA_032466195.1 Katharina tunicata
TTAACCTAATTCATCAACCTAACCTAAACTGTTTAAACGCTAATTTCAGTTGACGGACCAATTGTACAATTAGACCGGGACACCTGAAGGTAGAGACTAAGACAGTTCTTGTTACAGTCGTCTGACTTTTCTCATCTTTCAATTTTGTTTTCAAGCAAATATTTCAAGATATACGTTCAAATTCAACATGAAGACAACGTTTATCCTAAGTAAAGAACAACTATTATATTGTTGTCTGACACGCATTCAAACTGGCTGTTTTTCACCTTTAAAGTAGGGTGCTCCAACGACTTGACATCTGCCATGGTTGTTGTTGTTGTTGCAATTGACGTCTTCTGCTTTTTTCTTTTTGGGAATTTATTTTACTTCGGTTTACATTTGAATTCTGATGGTACATGTTATAATTTATTTTCAGATTAACTGCATTATATACTCCAAAACCTTTTTTTGTACAATAGTTAGGTGTCCCGATGCAACGAGATTTCGCGGGATTTGCTCGATTGCGCTGCAACTGCAGTGTGTGGTTTGAGTTGCTCGCACAGAAGTGCAGAACTTAGCGCTTATTTTGGAAATTCTTTATTTATCAACGCTTAATCAACACTTTAATTGTTTCCGTATTGGAATCTCAAAAGTCTAGAAGACAAAGAGTTAAGGATAAGTGCATCTTTTGTACACATGCAGAAGAAATTAGCGATTTGAAGTTGCTTTGACCGGCAGTCTTTTGTCTAATATCGGAAAGGTGAATATGAAATTTTGATAATCATCCTCTTAATTTGATCATATTGTCCTTCTTTGTTTGTAAACTTTTATTTTCATCAAACTGAACAAAGCTATTATGCACTTGGGACTTTTTTGAACAAAATCCTAATGTAGTTTCGTGCGAGGCCTTGAAGCTATACTTTTTTTTTATTTCGGCCACGAGATTGCAAACGTTTACAACTACATGTAGGCTTTTCACGCCGCTGGACGTTCACACTTTAGGTGGTACAACAACAACAAAACCCTACGGCCAAAATGCTATCAGTGGGTGACAAATACTTTGTTAATTTTCACTATGGGCTATTAATCAATCGTCTACTACCTCGTCTTGTACAAAGTTTGTTCTGTAACCTTATTAATTCTAGAAGTTGTATGAAATATAAATACATTGAGTCTTTGTAAAAGAACTCTTCAGACTTGATTGTTTAATAAGTTGCTTATTGATATTGGCACATTGGCAGAACGACAGATTCAATCTTTCCAATATAGTTCACATGAGTGTTTTACAACACAAGATTTTCAATTTGGAATGAAAAATACAGACCAAATGCAATTCTGGCTTACAAACACTTATTACTACCATAGTACCCAGGTACATGTCAAGCCATAATTTATTTCTCATCGGGTATCCAAGTTTATTTCTTGATGAATCAGAACATAGCTGCCAAGGACGTTGATGCAGCTAGAGATCTGTATTGTTATTAGGCTACCTTGATGATGTATCTACATATATTACGATGAAGAAGAGTACTGAATATAAACGCGTTTAATTTCAAGTTTTTGCACTTGCCGACTTTTATTTCATTATTTGGTACAGTGAACTCTATGACATTTTTATACGCTGAACATGATCTTAATATGCTCGACGGTCATGTTGAAAATTCTCCAGTAAACTTGTTTGAAATATCGGGCGGCGGGTGCCATGATGCAGTTATATTCTATCACTCGGAGCCATAGAAGATAGCAGCATGCCGAGCATGGTGCCACTAAATACCAGATTCGTTGTTAATTTGTCAATGAAACTACATAAGTTATATTTTGTAGCTGCTTTTTGTTTTTTATGAGTATAAAGCACAAATCTTATGCTACATAACGTCATGTGGCGCCAAATTCATAATACGACGATGGCAGGGGTTGAAAAAACATTACTGGATACAACACCCTTTTTTTTTTATCTCTCTCTCACCAGATAGTACTTGCAAAAATGTATAGCCATTGTGCATGTATCTGATGTTGATGTTGTTGTTGCAATGGAAATCCCAGCATTTTTACTCATCATTCAAAACAATAAGGCCAGATATAACATGACATTTTCTGCGTAAATAAAAGGATTAATGTAACATTTGTTTTAGAACATTTAAGTAATGTAGTTATTTTTTAAAAAAATCCTGACGTCACGGAAGTAAATTGATCTCCCAGTACGCAATTCAAACTATAGACTTATATACATTTTCTACTTGTTGGGAGAGGCGCTCTTTTTTCTTGTCGCCTAAGAAAGTCACTTTTGGGCATCAGGTAGAGAGCTGATATTTTGATCCCTTTTATAGATTGTAATTTACATTGGATGAGTTCGCAAACGAGATGTCAATAATTCTTGATACAAGAATATGGTGCTTGAGAGAAAACAGTGTGACTTCAGAGTGAAATAACATGACTTGTGATCTAGGTCAAAAGAGCCTTGTATATATACCGTATTAATTAATATCTAAGCTGAATTTTGCGCTGTTGTCTACATTTTACTTTGTATATATATTTTTGTATATATATATTTTTATAACGAGTAATCACATTGGCACAGGGAAAGCGATATATTTTTTTATATCTATATATAGTTCGCACAGTTCGAATCCCGGTGGAGGCAAGCACAATTTTCTTTCTCTACATTTATGCTAAAATATATTATCTGTGTGTGCTATTTATTGCCACATATCATATCATTATGTGACATATGTTCTCCGCCATCCAACTCCTATTACCTATTCTCAAGATCTATCCAGAAACTTGTCTCTGAGAATTTTATCTTGATAAGAAAATGAAATGTTATATTTGTTTTAATTAGTCTATATCCATGAACCAGTCAGTTTTATTACTCTTTACCAAAATATATATGTTAAATTTCAAATTGTGGATCTACTTCGATCATGATCTGGATGAAGCTAGGCTGTCACTTCAATGGAACGTTTCCCAACTGTAATAAGATTGATTAGGATGTCTATGTTCTCTCCTGAGAAGAGTTGAAGATCTTCCATTGGCTGGATCCAGTGGTTGGTGGGAGCTTCCTGTGCCCTTGTGTTCTCTGAGCTAAGTAAGGGACATCAGGTAGCTGCTTTCCACTTAACCATGGTTGAGTACAATATTGAACATCAGTCAAATAAATTATTTATTTAATGCTGCATTTATAAGTGCATTGCATTACTCTACTGTCTATTTTATAAAGGTCTCAACAAGACACAGGATGTGCATTTTCATTAAATGCTGTCAATGGAATACCCTTGATTACATTAATTGTCAAATAAATACAACTGTATACATGAATTAAGTTTTCCTTTCTGCTCTAAGTCTCGAAGTTACATGTAGTTTACATGAAACTATACAGTGAAGAGTGTAACTTTAGCCTGTAAAAAGCATTGACATTTAACTTTCTTAGCAAATGTTTGTGTTTATAACAAACATGCCATTTGAAAGCCTTTATGAATACATGTCACATTGTGAACATTGTGGTTGATTAATATTAACAACAGCAGCTGAGACAAGAGTTAACGTGGGAAAAAGTATTTCAGTCCAGACTCCTACTTTTTTCTATTTGTTGGCAATATAATCATTTAGTTCATACTTCATAGATTCCGGTGTGGCTTGACCTTAGGTATATATAAGGGAAGTTTTCCTGTGGTTGTAGAGTTTGCGGGGTGGTTTTTACAAGGTTTCATCCTGGTTTTCCTCCATTCAACGGCATTTTGAAACCATTTTAATTACAGGGGTAATAGCAATGTCTTCTGGCTATATGCATAGTGTTGATATAACTAAATGTCTAATCAGAATCTAGGTGGATTTTGTGTGCACCTGATTTAAAAAAAAACAGGTTCTATCTAGAGTGGAATTTGAGCCATGTCCATTTAAAAACACAATTTTGGAAAACAAAGTGGCCCTCCGGCTGAGGAGATTATGTTTCCAGATAATATTCGTGCTATCATACTTAGCACTGGAAAAAAGTTACAAATGTGTCTATCAGTAATGATTAAACAGACTTTTAACTTGAGGGGACTTGCCATTCTTTGCTTGTGTAATTGTGTTATAGTCTTTGCCTGCTGTAGCCATGTACCGCTGTCATATTATAGGTGAAATACATGTTCCCTGGATGAATCAAGCAATTAAAAAGGGCTGTCTTCTTCATTAACATTTTTCATTGTTTATGTTTATCTGGATTGAGCCTAATTAAATAGTTTTAAAATATTTTTTGTGTCGTTTCGAAAGTTGCTGTTAACAGTATTTTCGTTTTTTGGGATTACTTACTGCTGGCGACTCGGTGCCTGACTCTGAGCCTGACTCTGAGGGTCGTGGGTTCGATTTCCTGCAAGGGTCTTAGCCTGCAAAATTTCCTGAACTAGAATATGTTCAGCATCAGAAAGTGTAGTCCCAAAAAACGAAAATACTGTAAATAGTTTTACTTTTCTTGATATTACAAAGCTGTCAGTGTCAGACTTGATTGGGAAATTGGTTAAAATTCACGGCAGCTTCTAAATAATATGTCTTAAGTTTAATGTTTTGAATTTTATTACTTTCTTGACGACTGACACCAAGAAGAACAGAACTCGCTTTGTTGATTTGACCCGTTGTCTTTTTTTTGTTTTTGTCATGGGGTAAATGTAGTTGGCATTCAGTGCTTTCAAAAACAGCTAAACAATTCTAATATAATTAATGCAATGAAAATTTTGCATGGATTAAGTTATGCGGGCTAAATTGTAATTTATGAGATAAAAATGTAGTCTGTCACTAGTGTTAACTGTTACATGAAGATGTTGGTTAAGCTGTACAGGTAAATGCATGTAGCTGTAGGAAGTAAATAAAAAGTATTTGTGGATTTGTTTGAGCAGAAATGTAGCATTGTTCAATCAAATAAGATGTAGTGTTAAGAACTAGTAAGGCAGATTGTTTAATATTCTAGAATCAAGCTGGTTGAGTTGTAAATAGCTGTTAGCTGATCAGGTAGAGTGTCGTGAAGCGTGGAATTGTAGTGCATTATACAGACTGATGTAGGATCAATAAACAATCAATTATCATTGCCTTGAGACGCTGGATTGCATGGAAACCTTTCTAGCTAGCCTCCTGGTTGACATGATGTGAAATTAGTGGCCTTACAAAGATGTTTGACTCCACACAAAGCACTTTGTTCTACTGTTAGGAAACATTTAATGGCCTTGATTCATCAAATTTCACCTGTTTATTCCAGATGACTCTTCCCACATCTTTTGCAATGGTTCAATTTTATTATGCATTCTCTAGATGTTGACGGCGAGGTTTGATGCAAAGCCAAGAAGAAACAGCAAAAAGGAATGCTATGATTTCCGCATTCAATGGCAACTTCCTTCAATAAATTGTATGGCCAATTGATCTTGTGCTTTATAATGTACATGTCAATTAATCGTTGAAATTAACCTCTCATCTTTGAGGTAATTCTGATGACGCACATATTTAAAATCTGTTGCAAAGATTTATGCTTGAAATTGTTTAACAAGAAGGTATTAAAAAAGAATAAGCAACATGATCATTTTCATTTTTTCAAATAGAAATTAGAGAATAATCTACATCATTTTCATTTTTTCCAATAGAAATTGATTATATTGACCGTTGATTGTTAAAATTTAGGTTGATAAAAAAAAGACCAAATGCAATTCTTCTCTTTAGTGATCATCCAATTCCCTTGAAGATAACGGCATGTGGACACTGGTATAATTTCAATAATTATGTCATGTTACTCAAGCTTCATGTAAAAGGCACTTTGACTATAAAAAGGTCAGTTTTTACAAGCATACATTCATGCTGGCGTATGTAGCACTGGGGGCACATTGTCTCTCCAATGTTGTTTAGAATACTGGTTTTACACTGCCCTAATACATGTAAAATAACTGTCTTTGAGAAAACACCAATCAATCAATGTTGACTTATTATTTATGAACATTAAGCATTACGAGTGGCATCGTTATCTCATTATTTATGTTTATACTTAACTATGTCGGCGTGAATCCTTGGGCTCAGTTTTACCCTACATGAAGTTGTGTTTTTCTAATTGTATACTACTATTACACTCCGACTTGATGGTACTGTTTACATAAGAACAGAAATATGTATTATTACCTACGGCTACCTACATGTACATGTTTAGACAATCTTTATAAACATAATTTCTATTGTTTTATTGACATTTTTATGTAAACAAGACGCAAGTCAGGATGTGGTGTAGCGCATTTGATGTTCCTTCTAAAAAAAAAAAAAACCCACTTCAATAGTTAATGTCATTGAGTGCTTGAAATTAATTACTTTTGATTTTTTACACTCGCATTATAAATAAATTCATGACACTACATGTAGGTGGCGATGACAATTTATATCTTTTAGATGCATCCTACTGTAAGTCTTGAATTAGTTTTTTGCCATCCTTCAAAGTGGATTTGAGGTACAATTTAAAGTAGACGATTAAACCCCAAACGACCATAACATCTAACAGTTGTATACATAGGATTGGTAGCATATATTTTAATCCCTGTTGAATTTTTCTTTCATGGACTTACATCACTAAATCACGTAAATACACTCTAAGCATGCTTTGTAATCTTCTTGTTTATTAAGTCAACTTAATTATTTGATATTAATAAATATACCTTAATTCGTCAACAAATTTGCCCCCTTCACCACGTAACAAAGTGCATGTTTTGGAAAGTCTAAGAAGTGTAGAAACACTATCTTGAAATGTTTATGACGTTTTGACTTAACCAGGACATGTAAGTTTCATTTCCAAACTCGCAGATCTATAAATTTAATAAAATTACTCTACTTCTCTTTTGAGGATTTATGGTAGTTGGTACTTGGAAAAGAAGAAATCAATATATGTTATAAGAAGTCGTGACTATGATGGAAGAATTGGTTTAGCCTGGTTTTGTGGTCAAATATCTGTTGTTTATTTCTTATGGCTAATTTTTTATTGCGCTGTCATGACTCGATCAATATATAGTAGTACACGTACAGTCGTACATTGATTCTGTAAGGTTAATAAAACTAAATATAACTACATGTACATATGTGTATCAGTGTGTATTCAATGTTTTATTTTTTTTACAGATTCGTTACCAAGATGTAATACAAAGAGTAGTTTCCTTCACATATAAGATAATATGGTTTAGCATAATTTGTATGAAATAACCTTAAGTATATCATAAAACAAAACCTGATAAACAAAAACAGAGATTTATAATATACTTAAACTCTCCTTAATTACAAGTAGCTAATTACTAATACTATGGGTCTTTAACATTGTAATGTACATGCTTAAAATTCTCATTGTAGATTTAATCTGATTTTGTTTAGGCTTCAAGTATTAATCATAATTGACTATACCCTAAATCCTCAACCAATTTGACCCCTTTACCACTTAATAATAATAATAAACTACTTGTTATACAAAGACCAAGTGTATGCAAAGTGTAGAAACGCTACCTTGACATTTGTATGAAGTTAAGACATGATAAAAACTACCAGAAATTTATTAATTTTAAAAAATACTTGAAACTTTGAATTTGTTAAGTATTTAGGGTAAATATGACTGAGGCATATTGGCCCACTCCATGGCTCAGTGGTTAGCGTGTCTGACTGAAGATCCGCCTTTGATGTACCGCACGGGTTCAAGCCTCCCAGTGGATCTGAGGTATATGAGGGAGTCACACAAGGTGACTTTGGCAATGGCGTTAAACACCAATCAAACAAACTGAGGCATATTAGATGCACATGTATTGAAGTCTCTCCAGCAAATGTCATGATTGGTGAATGACAATGCTATTAATAGTAGTAGTAGTTGGCATATACATGTATAACCTTATGTATTTGTTGTGGTATTGTGAAGCAGTTTTTATCACTCGTTCACGATAAGAGATAACATGGTATTATGTGCAGTAGTCTTGGGAAGTAACATGTAGTAATGTGTGTATGAGCTGAAGCATACATGTAACTGCAGTATGTAACTTTTACCAAAGTACATGTAATAAATAGTCTGCATATGTATTTGTTGTCTGTGGCATGTTAGCATTTTTAGGACACAATTGGCAACCTTTGGCATACATACTGTGATACAAACATACATGTGAGTTATATGACATGTAGAAGGAAGTTTTGTGGTAATGATTATGGAATACATGTAGGCTGCTAGGTGTTTGTTTTTAATTGAGCAAGACCCTTCAGTACGATGTAAAACAGAAATCTGTCCGATCAAATAATCCCAATTAGCAGTTTGTTCTGGATTGCAGCCTCCTGTGCCCTGGTGCTCTCTGAGCTAAGGGCATCAGAATACAGGAAGCTGATTTGTTGTGGTGTCCTGTTTTTTGTTTTGTAAATGTTTAGTGGACTTTGTCATGCCTACCTTCCCAGCATCGTTTAGGGGGGTTTGGTTCCTCCACCCATTGTGCTGGCTTATAGTCATATGAGTGAAATAACCTCAACAACCTAAAATCCCCAAGAAAAGCAAACAAAGTGAAACTGATATCACTTTTTTCAGGTAATACTGTTGGAATATGAATGAAATTTTCTTAAAGTCACATACGCACCCAAAATTTGGATTTTTCAACTAATTCTGTTTGCCTTGATTTTTTACAAGATTTGATGTTTGTTCAATAATTAAAACCGTCCCGTTAAAATAAAAATTATTCGTTGGATACAAAGCTTGTACGGAGCAGGAGAAATATAGCAGTTTTTGAATTTAATGTAAGGAGGGCTGGCCATATTTGCTCAGAATGACTTTGATCCAGCCGAGGTGAATGACCGTGTTTGTAACGAGCCAACATTTTGAACCTTGTAAGGGGGTTTGGCTAACATGGTTGACGTCAGTGACGTCAGTACATCAAAATGTGTCTGAGCTGTGACAGCAGACTGACACATTTCCAATTAAAAATTCTGACAGAATTTTTAGGTTTTTAGTTATTAAAAAACTCTCCTTTGACCTACAAATTTGATGTTGGAATTATTGGAAAGCCTCCAACTTGTACTTGCGAAAAATATTAATTTTTCATGAGATTATGTGATAGTGCAAAATTCAGAACCTTTGAGTATGTTACTTAAACTAGTTAATTTAAGTAAAAAATTAAATGTTTGACAAGCATAGCCTTTAGGGTATCACTGTTTGGAGCTGTATCTAACTTGTGCTTATTAGCATTACTTAACCCTGTATGATCACATACACTGCAGGTGGTCTTAGAGTGAATTAGATAAAATGTGTGGGCCAGGTTTTCTGTTCTTGGTTTGTCCTAATTTATGACAAGTGTCTCTTTGTTTTACTGTTGACAAAAATAAATCAAACTAGGGTTATTTATGATATGCATGTTACTGTACATATGCTGTTAATTTAAACCCACCTACTTCTTGTTACATAAATTATTACAGCAATTAGTCTTGAATGGCATTTCACCTTTATACAAACCTCGGCCTATGAGTAAAATAACCATAAGTACACTTTAAAACCCCAATACAACTAGGTTTACAATTTTCTGGGTATAACTTCTTACATTTCCAATATAGCAGCATTTTGGTAAATCAGTAATGTCCTTCTGTCCTTATCAAGCTTATGGGCTACTATTCTCAGGTGGGTGGATTAAAGTCCTGTGTCCTTTAAAGAGAACCAGCAGCAGATTGAGAACACAAGGAAAAACATTAATAAAATTTACAGGTACTTACATTATAACCACAATCACATAATGTAGGGTGGCTGGTGGAGGTTTCTCATAGAGGAGTATTTACTGAATGGGAACGAAAAAGTCAATGTGGAGAATTTTTGTCGTGTAAGGTTTTTCCCCTATACTGATGTTGCTAAAGTGGTTCCGTCATTAGTGCAAGCAAAATAGTGAAATATTAACTCTCAATTCACTGAATACTGTACAATCTTCAATCAAACTACATTTAACTACAAGTTCATAATATTGATATCAGACATTATCAGTATAAAATTTCTTTAAAAAAATTGTTCGTTAACTTAATTTCAGTTAACAGTTTGATTAAGAGAATAGCACCATTGAAGCTGTTCTAATAGCTCTCATTCTTTAAAGAAGGTGATTATTTGACATACAAAAAGGACAGACGCTGAGAGAATACATTTGTCCGTGTATAAAATGTACAGGAGCTTCAGCATATTAAAATTAATGAATTCCGGTGTTTGTTATTTTTATTTTTCATAAAAAAAAATATATTTATACTGGCGTTTCTTTGGGTGGAAAAAAGCTGTTTTGCTTCAATTATTTTGCTCTACAAAACTTGTAGGTAAGATTTTAAATCTTACCAGATAAAACAAGCTAATAAAAAACAAACTATTCATAATATGCAATGGTAATAAAGTAAATATATTACTTGTCTTTTTTTCTGGTTTGAATTTTAATTTCATCTAAATATTGCACTACGTTAATTATAATATAATTTATAAAAGTAAAGCATAGGCAAATGTCTACCTGCCAAGATAAATGTAAGTTTTTTGCATGAACTGTTTTCAGAATGCTCAGATAATTAACCAAATGGATTGAGCTCTGTCGTATAAGTGAAATACCCTTCAGCACGGCGTTATACACCAATCAATCAATCAATCAATCTATCAATCTATATTGATATATTAATTAAGCGGGTGCTTGAGTGGGAGTCTTCTGGGTCCTGGTACTCCAGGAGCTACATGTAAGGGGCATGAGGAAGCTGATTTATTGTATTTGTAGTCGGCATGCTGTATTTTGTCCTGTAGATGTTGTATCATGGTGATTTCTGTGTTACCAGCACCGTTGAGATTGGTTTCCTCCAATGATTGGACTGGCTCACCACCAAACGAGTGAAATTATCCTAAGTACGACATAAAACCGCAATCAAACAAATACTTTGAGGGTTTCAGCTACATGTACACGTGGGTTTTTTAAGAGGACCTTTAGGTACATGTAATTATTGTGGACAAGGGTTAAACGGCGCACAGCACTGAGAACTCATTCATAAGGATAACGACACTCATTAATTCAATGACTACTGTCAACAATTCTGTTGCATTTTAGTAAATTAAAAAAGCTAAAGGAGGTTTGAGAATCTATTTCAAAGCATTGTTCAAACCCCCTTATTAACCGTTCCTGTTGGAGATCTGGATTTTTCTTTTGTACTTTTTGTGAAAATTGGATTCTCTGATTTTGTGTGAAGGGGACTGTCTTCGGTCCCAAAGCTCTACACTGTAGCCCTGACGTCTTTATCAATGATGAAAACAAATGCCTATCCAGTTTATTAGTACATGTATGCATTATATTAGGTTTAGGGTTAGATGTACATGTATATTCTTTGTGTTTTTCGTTGTATATCTAAGTTAAACAACATAAACAGTATATGCATTTATACAAAAACATACAGTATATATGTACAACATAACTTACATCAGCAAGCCAACTGAATCATTAATGTTCAGTTACATCATGCTCTGTATATTTTCATAAATTATGCAGATGTACAGAACACAATTAATTCTTACACATGATAATACTGAGCTGCTGTATAAAATGGCGTGTGTATAATTGTTTGTCGCTGATTCGTTAAGAAAGCACCTGAGTTTGACATGGACACATTGTTTTCCCCATTTGTTTGTCTTGCATTATGGGTCTCTGCTTTCCAGTGACAATTATCGACTATTCCTTAGTCTGATGCTGAAGATAAAACAATAATTATGTTTATATTGACAAAAAAGTTAACATTTACTTATCTCAGTAAAGTGATAATAGAAATTTAAAAATAGACCTGTTTTAAGCTGCAAGGCATACATATAGCACCAACGATGATGGGTAGTGTAATCATTATTGCTTGGGATGACGACTTTGGCATCGTCCAACACAGTGTATGGATTTGGTGACTGAATGCAGTGAGTTGGCTGTAAGGCTATTAGGACAAGATGATGCTCAAAACTCCTTGATCCTGAATCCAACACATAATTGGCTCAAATCCTTTACTAAAATTGACAAAATTTCCCGCTCGCAAGAAATCACAACGAGGATATATGTACCTGGAATCAGTGAGCTCAATTTCTACTGGAGTTGTAGCCCCTGGTATGGAACTGGGCCCAGTGATCACTAGCTAGTCCTTGTAAAGTTGTGACGCCCAGCGGTCAGATGAATTATGTCAAACTTCCAGATCAAAATGTTTGATTGTATTCTATGGGATGTTGTTCAGTGCCTGGCAGGTGAAAACTGGTACATGTAGATGAAACTGATTATAATGAATTATGTGTAAGAGTTGATTAAAGCGTGTGACATTCTCTCAATGCGGGTCACAATGTGCCTTTCTTACTATTGTCCATAATGGTATAAATCTTAAACATCATTTGAAACATGTGGACAACTCCTTGTTCAGGAACCTATGCTTTTTAAACTGTCTGTTATCAAAGACTAGCCAATTACTTTCCTAAAAAGAAAATGGAAGAAAATCAAAAACTTTTCTTTTGAAGAATTGGCAATCTTTCATAGTTTTGAAAGAAACTTGAGCGAACAACAAAAACCTTATTTGGAAGAATGATCTTGCATACATTTTTTGTATTAAACCATTTGTTCCCCTTTTCTTTTAAGGTACTTTGGTGTACTAGTCATGATTGGTTTTCCCTGACAGATGAAGTCAGGTCAAGCTGCCTTAAAATTTGGTAAGTATTCTTTTCGACACAAGTGGATCTTTTTTGTCTGGGTACATTGTAGTTAGTTGGTAGCAGTGGGTAGCCTCATGTGCACCCTAGAGAAAACATGCTACCATACAACGAAAGGTTGAATGAAATTCTGTCTTGGGGAGAATTGATGGATTGATAATTTGATTGGTGTTTAACGCGGGTTCAACAGTATTTCACTTATTATATGAGGGTGCTGTATTCCAACAGCGGCTTAGGGGAAACATTTTAAAAATAATGTAGAGAGAGATTCTCAATTGTTAAAAAAAAATTTGTGAGCAATATTTCACTTTTTCTAAGGGCGCTCCTGTGGCCTAGTGCTCTATAAGCTGTGTGTTATTAGTGTTTAACAGGGACAAGATTTTTTTTTATTATAAATATAAATTGGAAGACTCTAACCCCTGGATTTGTTTTGCACCCTTGAGCAATGTGTTTAAGACCAATCATCCAATCCAAATGTTACCTAACACATGTAATCAAAATGAATGACTGAATGTTAGCTTTGATATTGTTGAGATGCTCATAAATTGATTCTCATACTGAAACAGTTTAGACTATTTACAGTTGTACATATTATATTAAATTTTTATGTTAAATGAGAATCTTGAGTGAATTTGAGCCATTTACATTTTGGAGTTATTGTAATGATGCTGTATACAAAATGTAGGTAAATAGTGTCTGCTTGGCATCTGTGAATAATCACTGACAGGAGTTAAATAAGTACTTGGTATGGAGTAGATTGTAGGAACAAGTGGTTATAATCAATTATGCTGCTAAGTGGAAATTTTCTGGTTGATAATAGCCTCTGGCAGCAATATAATGTGATCCTAGTATTTTAGATTTGGTAGTGAGATATTGATATTTTCTTGTGCAGCACATGGTTTGTCGTTGTCGAGTCTCAGTAAACACATGTAGGAAACCTATTTGGCTATTGATCTGAATGTCCTGCGTCTATGTTTCCATTTATAAATCATGAACACATGTGTTTTTTTCTCTGGTAATATGTTTGTAATATTCATTATTTAAGAGCCGTTTATATGGCATGTATGGTAAACAAGTTGCTAGCAGTAACAGTGCATGTATTTATTCTGACGTAACATAACACAACAAACTAGATACAGATTTTATAATAAGGGATTTAAGCCTTCATTTGTATAATATACATGTAGATATCTTGTAAGGCAATTGCCTGTAGTTGTACTTGCTTGTGCCTGAGCTTCCTGTGCCCTGGGCCCCTGGTGCTCTCTGAAAAAAGGTTTATCAGAAAGGCGATTTGTTTTAAACGTTCCGTGTTGTCTTGTTTCCTGATGGTTCTGTTGCTGTCATACGAGTGAAATAACCTCAAGCATAAAACCCCAATCAACCAAACAAGAACTAACTAAAAAGAGATTGTGTAGTGTAGTGTAGAAATATCTTTAGCATATAAAATTTCTTCCTGGTTTGATAGTAAGTGGACATGGTGGATGGGAAGGATTCCTGTGCCCTGGTGCTCTCTAAGCTGAGGCATATCAGGAAGATGATTTGTTGCTGTGCCCTGTAAATGTATTGCAGGGGTCAAAATGTATGGTCGTTCACTCGTTTTTACGACCTCAAAATGAAACTGACGAGCCAAAATCGCACCGAGCTCGTCATAATGACGAACTGAAAATTTTAAGACATTAAATCCGTTTTTACGTTTCCGATTAACTCAC
>JAVFBZ010193294.1:0-14356 GCA_032466195.1 Katharina tunicata
AGTTAAAGAGCTACAAAGTACGTTGTAATCAACGGTTAATCAGCTGTTAATTACTCTAATTGATACAAATTCCTGTGGATGTACAAACGATATTCCAAGTCAAACATTAATTAGCTCTGCCCACTATTCAAAATCTAAACTCATTCCATATATGGTCATGAACCTGGCGTGATCAAAAGCTTTACTTGAAGCATACGAGAAAAAATGGCCGGCCTTGCTTACTAGCCTTGAACCAACTTAATAATTTTCATTTCTAAGTAATTGTTTATGCACAAACTTTAAAGTTGGTTAAAATCAAGGCAATCAGAATTTGTTGTAAAACCCTAATTCTGAGTGCTTATGTTACTTTAAAGATTTCTTAATAAACTACATTTATGTTTACCCCTTGCGCAAAAGTCCAAGTGATAGATACTGTAACTACATGTAAGTTGAAGTTGATTCCCGCTTGAGAAATACACCTGTCATCCTGCACGATTTCCTGATTCGATTTCTCTTTTTTTTTTTCAGACCGGCTATAGAGGGGTAACAGATGCAGGAACACACTCTGACCTCCCTGGCTCACAGAAATCAGATCTCGTCTTGTTTGAGTACAAATAATGGAAAAAAATGGAATTCAAATTATTTGGTGTTTTATTAACAGGAAGACAAAACAAAACTATGTATCAATGTTTACCAATTACGAAAAGATGGGTGACTAAAGATTGTACAATTTGACAAGGAATTATTATGGAATAAAACTAAACAAGGATTTAATCAATGCATATAAATTGTCAGATCTGAACAGAAGTTGTCGGCAGTGAACTAAATATTTGGTTAATTTTTGCTAAACTCAAATTCTGTAAAATAAAAGAATGAAGGTCTCGTGAGAACCCGGGTCTACTTTTTTCTGTTATTTTTAATTAAATTCATTCTAAGTGAACATTTATTCTAAACAGATAGAACAAATAGAAGTGTTATCAATAGAAAACAACTAAAATGCCATAAAATAAACTTGAGTTTTACATCTATGAAAATGTCTTGATTTGGTATCATATAAACACTTATACATGTACAAAGACATTGTCTGAGATTACATCTACAGTTATTAATTTTAACAAACAATATGATAATGTTGACTTCGGCCCAGTTTGCTGTTCAGTCCATCATCAGCAGTAGAACAATTACTTCTTAACAGTTTACATTAAATTTAAACTCATCAATTGTGCACACCATTAAAGGGCAAAAAATAAAATAAACTGCCATGAAATTTCTAAAATGTGTTTGTAGTAAGTGTTATAGATTTCTGTAAGTGTGCACAAATTCGAAAAGATCATTTAAGAGCCTTTTAAGGAAAACTTTCTGATCAAATCCTTGGTAATTTGGTGCATGATTTTAACTATGGTCTGACCATTGAAACTAAATTTATCAAAAAGCCAGCCGGAAAAAGGAGTGATCAAGCATTTCAAATAAGAAAACCATCACTTAGTTTATGTCATCCATTATTCATCCGAGAGCAGTGACATTATTTGGCCTTTTCAAAAAAATCACAGCATTCTACCGCAACAAGCCATTAGTCTTCTGAGAGACAGGCTTTCACTTACTGACCAAAAATAGAAATGTTCCCAGAATGGAGGCATTATATAGCCATTAACCCAAACTGTCGCCGTACAAAATCATGACCTGACCAAGTACAAGGTAACATCATCTTTTTAAAATGAAACAGATAGAAATGCATCTAGATGAACATTTAACCTAACTGTATTAATAAAATCATAGACAAAAATCTTTAAAAAAACTAAAAACCAAATTGTTTTCTCTTTCTGTTTTGTTTGTGAGAATAGTTCATCAATGAATTATCTTACATAATCGACATCACTATGTTTTGACTGAAATTAGAACATTTGGTTTATTTCATTTTAATTATTTATTGTCGCTAAATCTCATATGAGAATCTAAATACTAGAAAGAAAAACTACATTTTTTTCAATACAACAACTGGGGCTATTTACAATTTATTTGACAGAACATTTGACATCTTACAAATTCTTCATATCTTGTGACATTGTTTAACATTCGTTGGAAAAATCTGAGTTGTCCTTCACAATAATTTAGAAAATAAGGAATGGATTTTTAATACAATTTAAAAACGAACGGAAATCAAATTTTCATTCAATCTCTTACAGCTAATTTGAAGTTATATATCTGAAATTGCTAAGGAAATGGGCACATTCAGAATATACACTACAATTTTGAATTTTTACATCTGAACCATATTTGGACTTTCCAGCAAAAATCATTTGTCCTCACTGTTCCATTACGATAAATTTAACTGAAAACGTTTATCATAAATCTGAACCGCCACAAATCTAACACTTACATTGTAAAAGTCTACTGCAATATTGTCGCTCACCAATGGCATGTTTGAAGGATTTCTTTCAGAAAGTTATCCGGGTTAAATATATTTATATATAGGAGACAGAGAACATACACATATATAATATTGAACAGCTTCAAGACTTCTGGTAACTGAAAACAAAAACATAGAATGCATGATATACAAACATTATATAAAAGACAAAATGTTAATAACGTTACAAATGTCAACTTTAACTTCACTAAACTTTACACTGTTACACAAACAAAAATTGCGAAAATGTCTGAAGATTCACAAAGCTATTGTATATATAGACCACAGACCTGTAAAAGCATCCTAGATGTACAGCTAATATAAACATCTACATGTAGCTGATTTTACTCCATTAAAGTACCCCAAAGTGATAATTTAAGATTCTAAAAATGTAGTAATGGGACAATTATTATCATTCCACATATTGAACACGAATCCACTCTTTGTAGTGAACTTTGACCTCTCTTTGTAGTGAACTTTGAACTTTACCCTCCAAAAAATTAACAGCTCAACTTATAGACATCGTTAGCCTAAGCCCGATCAAAAACATGGCTGAATTGACACGATGAAATAACGCAGACCACCTTGTCATTGATGGCCATACAATACAATTTCGTATGCATGGACACGGAAAAGTGTTCTAATCAGAGAGTTCCAATATTTAGTTGTAATGACAAGAAAGTCCAGCAGGTTTATGGCTAAGGGAATTTCATGTAAAGCTTGTCTAACAAGACTTAATTTATCCTACATTGAACAGAGATGTGTGAAGAGAATCTCACAAATGCTGTCATATGGTATAATGGTTCAACTATAATAAGACATTTAATAAGACTTTTGGTTTGTCCAAACTGTTTGTCCAATCAAATTACTCGCATCACTACATCTCTAGAGCTTTAGGGATACAGAATACATACAGCAGCTATGTTAGGAACTAGTCTGATATGTGTGTGAATTTAATAACAATTCTTAATCTGGCATTATGCTTTAAATTTTGTGTTTTCCCCAACCTTTCCTTCAAGCAGTGAGAATTTCAAACCAAGTAACAAAACTACATTGTAGCTGGTTGAGCAAGTCCTTGCTTTCATACATAGGGATAGATTCTTGACAAAGAAATGACAATCCATCTAATCTACATCAAAAATGCTTGACGATAACAAGGTTGTTGAAATCACAAGCCTTCAAAGCAGAATGCCTGATGTGAATCCTGTTTTCCGAAGACATCCCAACGCTTTCACAGACGGAATGTAAGAAACTATTCACAGACAAGCTCACATAAAAATTTGCCAGAATATAAACAAATGAAAAACAGCCAATGTCAAACAACATACAGTAGCAATTCAGGTCTAGACAAAGCTTTAAAATTGCAAGAACGACATTGTACCTCTCCTTTATTTGGGTCTTGCCATCGTGTTAACAGGAGTGAATATTAAACAATTTGCGAGGATATAATATCGTTCTTGCAATTTGTCCAGGCCTGCAAAATACAAATGATCGCAGATACTATCCACAATTCGTGTTGTAAAAGTCGTATAATAAGAGTCATTGGTTAAAAAGCATGTTTATCAATAATGTTCTCTTTGCATGACATCGTATAAAAGTTCACAACTCCGTGGTACGCTGCAATACACGCTGATGGCTAAAAAACCATTGATAGCCGGAGTATATTTAGGCTGATCGTCGATTGGGTAATTTCGAGTTCGTGATTTTTCACTTTACATATTGAGATAATTAAATAAAAGATCATTAACAGAATAAATTCAAATTCCATAATTGGACTAAGTTATCACCAAATATAAAATTTCATTGGTGTAATTTTACTTTTTTGTAACATTACTTTCATCGTTAACAGTAAAAATAATCAACAAAATGTCCATGTCCATATGAAGTTGAATGGTTTCATGAAGTTCTGAAAAAAAATATCCTTAAAAATCCAAAACTGTAGAAGTACAGATGACTTTGGGCCATAGCTCAAAATTCTGTAATCGTTGATGATAAATGTGACATAAATAAATCAAAAATGAAATGTAAAAATTCAACAGCACTGAGGTCATCTTTCATTGGTCTCTTGAAAACTTGTCCAATTAAAAATAATTGAAAACCAACTTTGGGTTGGGTTGGGTTGTCACAACGATCGATCAATTACTCTTCAAAGCATGTACATTGTAATTAAGAATAATATTAATAACAATTCGCGATTCCAGCACTGCGTTCAAAACAACAAAAACTGCTTTAGAAGGACAAGGTCGAGTCGTCCCATTCGAGCTCACGAGTTTTCACTTTCTCTGCTTCATCCTCTGAACTCTCTAAATCATCATGACAACTACTGCCATCATCTTCGCTGTCCGATTCATCTCTTAAGTTTCTCATAACCTCAACGTCGCCCTCATATTCAATGTGCTGAAATCAGAAATAAAAATAAATATTTAACAATATAAATTAAATATCGACCAGTTACAAAGCAACATTGATGTTTATGTTTTAATGTGATAACTGTTTTACATCATGCCCAGGGGTCCGTTTCACAAAGCGATGTTAGCTTACGTTGAACTAACTACCATGACAACACAATACCTCCAGTACTGGTCGCTATGGTATTTACGTTAAACGTAGCCTAGGTTAGCTTTGTGAAACTGCACCAGGTCTCTATTTTACTTGTATCTAACAAATATGACTTTTTAAAACTTTGATTAATATTTAGTACTCCGGGCTAAATGAGGACGTAGCATAGCCAGTGTATGCTAGTGCTTTACATTCTGAGCTAGCCGAACCTGTAAGGATATAGATAAAAGTCTCACCGCTTGCGGAAGTAGGACTTCCTGTTCCAGGGGATTAACGGTGATATTGAGTGCTGTGTTGTCCCACTCCATCTCCTGTCTCTCCTCCACGGTGACCACCTGGGTACGGCGGTGAGCTGCACGGATTCGAATAACTCCCAGGATGATCATGAACAGTAGGAATCCCACACAGACCACGATGATAGCCACCATGCCCATACCTGTGTAGAGGAGATCAAACTATTAGACATGGCTGTACAAATATCAGAAACTTTGGATCAGAATTGATTTACTTACAGGCAAATGCTTGTGGGTCAATGAAGGACAACTGATTATGTGAAGGGGTTGCTCTTGTAAAGACTTTATGGCAAGCAAATATTTATACACAATTAAAGTAAAATCAAATATGTATATACAATTAAAGTAACATCAAATATTTATACACAATTAAAGTAACATCAAATATATATACAAATAAAGTAAAATCAAATATTTATATACAATTAAAGTAACATCAAATATTTTATATACAATTAAACTTACATCAAATATTTATACACAATTAAAGTAACATCAAATATTTATATACAATTAAAGTAAAATCAAATATTTATACACAATTGAAGTAACATCAGAAGAAAACATTAATATATAACTCCTCCTAATGTTATTACAAGATGCAGTCCAATCACACTTGAAATATCAGTTATTTTTTTACTAATATTACTTACTGGGCGCAGCTGTACTGGTAATGGCGTGAAGTGGATTATGAGCAATACTGGCCCTGGCCACTTCCACCGGTTTTTCTTGCATGGCGTGGGCTACATGGGGTGCTTCTATTCGCTCCTCATGGATGGCTGAAATCTGCGATAAAGGCAAGGTCTTTGTTAAATAACTGCTTAACACTAGTAAAGCTACAAATCCTTGGACAAGTTCAGCCATTTTGTTCGGAGAGCACAGAAAACTGCAACGTTGAAGACCTTTTGAACTGTCCGCGTTATGATGATCGGATGAAACACAATCTGTGGTACTGAAGAGTGACGGTGAACCAACAGTGGAATGGTGTTGTACCCAATAGGGGAATATGGACTGACAACCTCCAAGGGTCATACACATCAACTAGAACCAACTTATAAACTGAAGAAATTTTGTACATAAATATTTGCACTGAGAATTCCGCATTCACTAAAGCCTGACCTAAAGTATGTTTTCTTCCCAACAGAGTATATTCTGTACAATAGGAGATATACAGATAAAGTCATCTATATTAATACCTATATTGATCACACAAAGTTGATAACCTACTGTGAAATAAATTGTTCGAAGTCCAGGTCCACCAGCATGGAGTCCTGGGTATTAACACATTAAGTAAACAATATACCTTGACACTTGTAGCTTGTGTAAACAAATCACATGCTTTCACACTTATCTCTACAAGCCCATATATTTAAAACCAACAAGCCAATGGCTTGCTCTTTGTGACACACAAGCTAAACTAGACTTTGACACTTTTAGTTCAGTGGATTTTTTATGTATTGTATCATAAATATTAATTTATCGAGACAGCAGTGAATCCCCCCCTACAGTGTGTGAAAGTGGAATAAACACAAAGCACATGTTTGAATATTTCAGATAACCATGGCAAATGTGAAAATGATATATATATTACAGATAACTGAATTCAAAGCTAAGGCTTGATTGATTGTTTAACGCCATGCTCAAGGGTATTTCACTTATATGATGGCAGTGTATTCCAACAGTAGACAGCTACTATCAACACAAACATAAAATGTGTAGTCACTTTAACAGTGTTTTTGCTGTTGGAAATAAATTGATTCTCGACAGCTACATGTAAGTATGACAGTATGAATATAACCTGGAAACATACTGCCCTCAGACAAGACTCAAAGTTAAGGCAAGAGTTCCCCAATTAATTAGTTCCACTGGCAATCTCACACGTAGCATAGCAAAATATGATATACTCATTTTGACTGAACATTTTGCAATCAAACAGCAGTCGATGACAAAATAAAGCCTTAACAGTCTGTCAAAATAACTATTTCATTCTTTGGAGTTGAACTAGTTGTGTACTAAGGCAAGAGTTTACTGTATAATGCACATCATTAGATTGTCATACAGGATTGTCTGGCTCAATATTGTGGGAGTAAAAAAGTTTTAAAATTTTGCCAAAATTTATGCAGACTTTTTGATCGATTGGGGTTTTACGTCATACTTTAGGTTTTTTCACTTATACGACGGCGTGCCATCCCAATGGGTGAAGGAAACCCCGGTAATGAATTCCACAAACGTCAAAATACACTAAAGGAGAAAAAAGACTACCTACATGTAATGACATTCTGATTCAGTAGTTCCTTCAGAATCTATATATTAAGTTTTTTTACATTCAATATTTTCAGTTTTTGCTAAGTTTTTTTAATGACCTGTTTCAAGTCCCATATCTTGCAATTATAAATTTCAATTTCAATTACTGATGTTGGTTTTCACTGCTTGGGGATGATTTATTGCCATAAATCTTAACTTATTATTAATTTATATTACATTTCAGAAGATGAACTTTGTTAAGTTACTGTTCCGAACCACCGAAGGTTATTCCACAAAACATGAAGATATCTGTGCCGTATGAATGTGTGAAGGAAAACAACCCCAATAACAATACAAAGTATAGCCTGCAAACATTTCACTGACATGTTGGAAATTAAGATAGGCAGCTTGTTTGTACACTCTAGAAAAAATGGCATTTAAATTGCACACTGATGTGTAACTTATGATTTGAACGTATGCGAGTCTAAAGGATCAAGGACCCCACTTGCCATTAAAAATGACGATATAAATAATTGACTGGTGTATGTTTTAGTAGCACAGGGTATTTTACAGCGGTGTATTCTATGACTTAACACAAACACTCAAGAACAATTTGAACTGCATGGAAATATAATATTAATGAAGTTAATGAGCATTGAATACACTTCATGTTGCTTCCACCAACAAGGATTATGGCAAACAATTTTTGTAAGGGCGACACAGACTGGCAGTAAAAATAAATGTGATTGTTCTTCATTACACCTGTAGATAGTTCACAATTATTTGTAAATAAAAGCCTGGAAGTACTTACGGTCATTTTGAGCTCATTACTGGTAAACCTATCGTCCTGGGTGGAGCATTTCACATAAAAGTGGCGCGTTGAAAGTTTGTCAGCATCCTCATGATAGTAGTGGATCTCCTTCAGAACCATCTCATAGTGAGAAATTTTATTTAATCCTGAAATTAAATGAATTTATTTTGATTCATCTGAATTTTTTCTGGTCTTGCTACAGATTATATTCACGAAATAGAAACCTGATAAACGTAAATATTTAATAAGTTTACATTGTTCAATTCCATTTAGGCATGTTTTTAATTTTGAAGCCACTTGAATCCAGCTCGAAATCTCTCTACATCTGTTTGTTTAAATGACCTTTCATTGCAGTTGGTGGAGATTTATTCAAATGACAAAAAAGCTGAAGAAAACCAAACCAAGAATGGGGAGGAAAAGCAAGACGTCTAAAACCAGCTTCCAAATGCGAGTGGGATAAAAGAGCTCTGGAGTTCAGAGGAATTCGCTAAGGTTGGCTCCATCATATCGCTTAAATTTCTGACAGTCTTCTTGATTATTTTTACCAACATCTCACCTGTAATGACGACACCTTCATTTGTTTCAGTGCTGTCCATTTTCTGTTGTTCGGTCATGCTCAACATATCCATGAGTTTTGTGGGGAAAGTTAGACGCTCATCTTTCAAGTTCATGGCAGGGTCTGCACGGATTGTACACTTGTCTAAAAGGAACTCGTTCTCACTCTTGTAATCCGTAGATTCTGTAATAAAAATTAAAAAAAGGAATAGAGCAACATTTCAATGTCTTTAATTACAAATAAAATATATAAAAGGTATGAAAACATGGGGTTTTCAACAGAAGAAACTTTGCTATTTATTGATAGAAAATTGATGAGGTATGCATATTTACTGGAGGTTTGTGGCAGCTGAGAAATTACCTGGACACGGTAGGAAATGTGATTAATGAGTTTAGAGAAAGATCATAATCAGGATAAAGTGTTTTCTTTCAAGATCTGATTAAAGGAGTTGATCAGAGATTTAATATTTGATTCTGATTTTGTTCAAGGTGTTGGTTTCACTTTTTTCACTTATAATGTATGACAGCATTGGTTCACAGTTGGGGTCTAAGTACTACATCACTGGACAACATTTGTGCTTCAGGGGAAGAGGTTATAGAAACGTTTGCATGCTCAAACTCTCGAGATCGTACTCCTGAGTTGTGATCAAAATTTGTGGTTGTGAAACATTGAGCATGCTCTGCTTTGAATAATATAAATGCAGATTTCATCTGAATAGGCAAGAATTTGTAGAGGTCTTCAGTCTATGAATTAACAGGTATCTGTTTGTCTTTGTTAGCTGTCAGTGTCACTGTCAAAATGTTTTGCCTACCATAAAGCGATAACTTTCCAAAACGTATCGAAAAATGTATGCAAATTTAGGCTTAAATCTGTCAAAGGCTTTATACAACTCTGCTATCTCATTGACTACGGTCATCAGCATAGTATTAGACATGAATCAAAAACAGGGTGTCTCAAATCAATATTTCCGCAGAAAAAGAGTGTCTCATTTGACATTTTCCCTATCATTATTTGCTTGGTAAATTTGAATGAAATAGGGTGTCTCAAATGGCTTCTTGGTAGTGTCAAAGACATTGAGGCACCTCTCTGGCAAAGATTATGGTCTTCAGCATGGTCCAAACCTTGTCAGGGTTCTTACTATAGAAGAGCATACAATTCCAGGAGTATTCAAGGATAAAATTGTGATTTTCCAACACAGTTTTATAGGAAATGTAGAGAACTGGCAAAAGAATGCACTTAATTTTGTTTCAGTTATTTAATCTTGACAAATGAAACAACACATGATCGAAGCAGGTGAATTTAACCATGCAATTGAAAAGTGTTAAAACTAAAGTACATACAAATGAACAGAACACTGATTGTTGTCTCAAAATGTCCTTTCATAACAATTACTTGATTCATATGTCAGATGTAGTTTTACACATGGGCATCTTGTCGTATGTATAGTAGCCTTGTCAAGCCAGTCACAATAGTCTGGATGATTTATCCGAAAGTTAATAAACTGATTAAATTTAAACATGGTCTGCCTGGGAGTTCAGATCAAATCTGTTTGGTTGACAACAGAATTTGATACCTTGCCATTTGGCAATTGAAAAGGTACCATTCGGCAACAAAACACGAGCCGCATTTCTTTTTTAAAATTTGAAATATTTGAATAAATAACATTTGGGAAATACATTTTCTACAATGTTTAACATTTGTAAATAATACATGGAATTTTGTCAGAGTTTTCAAGAAGTAGGAATGGTTTTCAAGGAAACTAAATATGACAGTGTAATAAAATATTTAAATATATAAAATACATATAGCTGGTCTTGCTAGCTTGAGTGTTTGGCTAAAATCCTGGTATAGGCTTGCAAACTTCTTTTCTGCACATGTTTTGCCTTTTCTCGAGATGCGCCTTTAGGTTATCCAGCACTACTCAAGATTCAGGTCTATCTAGAAACTTGTCTCTAAGAATTTATCTAGAACATGAGATGATTTATCGGTTTTAATAAGTCAATATCCCTGTACCAGTGTGATTACACTCTTTACAAAAAAATATATATAAGAAATAAGTTGTTTCTTACGTTCAGCTTTTTCTATCTCTTGTTTAGCTTGATACTGTTCCAGTTTCTCTACAGGGTCTTCCTCCTGTTGTACTGCGGCTCGTACTTTCATTGTGGAGAAAATCTTCTGACCAAACGCCAAGTCTTCCACGGCGTATGCATGGTTCTGTGATGCCGACAGAGTTATGATTGGCTCATCTGAGGATAAGACCATAACATAGGAGTTGACATCAGCAATAGGCGGCGCTGAAATAGCGACATCACCTTGTGGAGCACACCTGAAAGAAAAAAAGGACACAGATTATAACACACATTTGATTAACTATGGGTAAGTATCCTGACTTGTTGATTAATTCAAATGGTCCAAATAAATTTTACATAGATCTATTATATTTGATTTTGTCCTAAATATATATATATATTATGTGCAGCATTCCAGTTTTATTATTTACACAATTATGGTTTGTGGTGTAATGAATGCTACCATCATCTTGTTAGCTGACAGGAACTTACTGCAAGGTCACATGCCACAAAGAATGACAAAAAGGATGGTGCAATTTGATCATGGATTAATGACTAACTGAAGGTTATTTTACTCACCAGACAATGACAGTGCCCACTGCGAAGAAGGCAAAATAATTTCAAATAAATCAAACAAGGTTTTTTTGTTATTTATTTATTCATTCATTGGGTTGGGGTGGGGAGTCTGACAACGGCTGGGACACTTTCACTTACACTAGTCCGGTCTCCACTAGGAGATTTCGGCGTCCTGGGGTAGGGTAAGTCCTGGCGTTCACATAGCTCACTTCCTGGACAATCTTCTCCGCCTCTTCCAGTGTCTGGGCAGTGATGCTCAACTCAGTCATGTCAGTGTTGAAGCTTACAGTCTGAAAAATACAAACATTCATTTTTAGTTGCGGACAGATTTTCCAACACTGTGCACATGTAAAATATTGTACCTAAACAGCTATTTTATATACTTTGCGTAACTTATGCCTGGGAACAAGGATATAAAAACTTGAGTATACTCAAGCTAGGAATCTGTGCTCAATCTCTTCAGATGGTACCCAACAGAATTGTGCTCCAAATTTATGGTTATAAAACGTTTTGAGAACAGCTCATGTGGTTCACTCTTTGAGAAGATTCAAAAAATATTATAACAAGGCTTCTGAAAATTAAATATACCCTAAATCCTCAACAAATTCGACCTCTTAGGGCACAAACTTTAAGTAATTTATTGAATGTGTAAATTTGGAACTAAAAATTACTTTTTTCATAATTTAAAGTCTGAACTTCTTGAAAATTTCAAAATTGCATGTCTACACGTCTTATCCTTTGCATAATATTTAGTTTTATAAGTTGTTAAGAGGGTTTAAATTTGTCGAGCATTTAGGGCAATGTGAAACATATGTATACATATCAACACATCACAGGGACAAGAAAAAATGTTTTTCAATAGAAAAAATGGAAAATTAACTAAGGATTACTGGTAGTTTTGACCAGATATATTCTCTCACAAGTATCCTCATCTGTTGAACGCTACATCAAAGTAACATTGTTCTTTTTCTTTAACATCACTGCCTGAACAACTCACCATGCCAGAGTCCATTTTTTTCAATGAGTGGAATTCTAGACTTTCCTTACAGTTGGTCAGGCATTTGATCACTCTGTAGCTCTCCGTCTTGCCATTCAGAATATAAAGGCCAGCCAAGTAACCACGGAAAAACATGTCCAGTTTCTGCTCAGATCCTAAAAGAAATTGCAAAAGTATTGTAGATTGAAATTCTATTTCTTACATTTACAGCCCATTGTTTGACAGGAAACCATTGCTGTCTTTTCAAACAAATAACAAGGCTTCCATCAAGCCCTCCCCAACATAGGCTGATTAATTAGTTGATTAATTCTTTTAAGTTATAACTTTTGTAAAGTATATGAAAGACCTCCTTTAGATTGTCCAATTATATGAGGAAATTGACCAATTCAATTGGAGAACGGTGGAAGGATTGCCTCTTTATTTGGTAGCTACTCTGTCATACTCAACTGTTTGTTTGTTTGATTGGTGTTTAATGTCATACTCAACAGTATTTCTCCGAAATTGACGACTAACTAATTTGCGTTGCTGGTGTTTGGAGGAAAACTGGGAAGAAACCTCATAAAAACCACCTCGCGAACAACGCAGCCACCGGAAAACTTCCCTTACATGCCCAAGTTCCTCAGGGGGGAATGAACCTATTCCGGGTACAGTGAAGGAGGCTCCGTAGTCAAATGCTCAACGACGTGCCACTATGCAGCCTGTGGAAAGAGAAAACTTTCCCTATCCCCTTACGGTTGACAGAGGAGTTTGCCTCTATACCGGGTACACTGCAAGGAGTCTAACGCTCAACCACGGGGCCACTGCTCCGCCCACTTGTCGGTTGGGACTTGCAGATACGTCCCTAATTAAGAAGACTTACCCTGCCAGCACGCTCCCACCATGAGCCTGGTAGTTTTGACCTTGGTGGTAGGATGTAAGGCCCAGTCATCAACAATTACTGGATTCTTCTCCACAGATACCAACAACTTCCCATCAATGTATAGATTTGCCTGTGATACAGAAAACATCCCTAAATACTGTCACCTATATAAATCAGAGCTCTACATCAATCACTGTCATCGTAACAAGAAAATTAACCAATGCACTGAAATCCATTATCAAGTATATTAATGTAAAATTGTGGCATTTTGCTTCAACCACCTCAGAGACTATACAATGAATAAGTTTGAATCCATAAATGACAAATTAACGAAAATGTTATCCTAAGTGACAAATAAACCAAAGAGTTGTTGTCCATGATAAATTTGCAGATTTTATGTTATAGAACTTCAATGCCACTCAAAGGAAACTAAAATAATACATGTGCCACAAACCTGTTCTGTATTTTTGGTCTCATCCTTGTCCATACTGATAGCATAGTGATGCCACTGGTTGTCATTCAGCTGAGGAATGTGCCACCTCCATTCAGCTGGTTTGAAATCTTCTAAGTCCTTGGACTCTCCTGCCTCTCGTCTTTTTAACAGCACCAACTTATCCCCATGCACAAACCATGAATAGTGGTGGCGACTCATTGCTGCAAGATCAATCAGTTGGCCATAAGTCATACAGAAGTTATTTAATAGGGACTAAACTTTCTATGAAAAACTGCTGTCACAGGTCTCAAGGGCATATAACTCTTCAGAGAATTAGCATTTTAGGTGTTCGGTGCCAAGCCAAGGGTAAATTTCACCCTGTGATCTCTGCAGCAACACAGGATATTTGCTTAATATACCCTAAATTAAGATTGATTGATTGGTCTTATCGCCACATTCATCTGCCTTAAATTAAGAAGCCGGTTTGATTTGTAACTAGCTTACAGTAGATTGAAGTGAGCAAACAGTACAGCCACCAAAATCTCTTAAATAAAAAAGCCACAAAAAATCTCT
>JAVFBZ010193305.1:0-14356 GCA_032466195.1 Katharina tunicata
ATCTATGTGTGTTACATATTCGCCACATATTTATCTTCACAATAAACATGTTACATGTATTGCCTTTTCTCGAGATGGGCCTATAGGTTATCCAGAACAACTCAGGTCTGTCTAGAAACTTGTCTCTGAGAATTTATCTATAACATGAGATTATTTAACGGCTTTAATTAGTCGATATCCCTGTGCCAGTGTAATTACTCTTTATAAAAACATATATAATGTTTGTTGATTTTAACTACGTTAACCAAATATTAATGTGTGTCTGTTTCTGTTTGTTTGATTGTTTATATGTTCACCTACTGCCCTTTTTTATATAGCTACATGTTCAAGGCTTTAACTGTTTTTTTTTTATTAGCCTCATATAACTGTGTGCCATTGATTGATTGATTGATTGATTGGTTGAATGGTAGGTTGGTTGGTTGATTGATTGATTGTGATGAATTGATTGATTGATTGATTGATTGATTGATTGATTGATTGATTGATTGATTGATTGATTGATTGATTGACAAGTGACCGATTGATTGAATACTGTGGTCTGGGGTATTTCAGCTTGATATGATGGCTTTCTATTCCTACAGCAAACAAATACCAAGACTTCCACAAGTGGAATATAGCACAGTTGGACAATAATGTGATCTGGAAATATACTGTCCTTAGCCAGAGAGCAAAATGGCTAAAGGAATAACAATGGCAGAAAAAAAAACATGATTGAAAAAAAGCAAGGCCAACACATGTAGGACATTTACAGGAAATGAACAGGACACAAAACAGGACTACGCAAATCAGCTTCCTGATGCTTGATACATGTACATGTAGCTCAGAATGCCCTATACAGGACAAAGGACATTCTTGACAATTAACCGTCACAAAATCCCCAAAAAATAAAAATAAAATTTAAAAATTCTGCAAATAAAATTCCTACCTGAGGATTGTTTCCTTCTGTGTGTTTTTTGAGAGGATGTTAAGGAAGATCTGTTACTGAGATGAGAGTTGTCGCTTAATCTAATTTCCATGTTGAGCACATATGATAAGGAGACTATGTGACGGTAATTCAGCGTAAAAGTATATGCTATGCGATCGTCTCGAAAATGAAACTCATCGTGGACTGAAAATCAAATAATATAACAAAAATCATTACAGACTTTTATTTATTTAAAAGTTGGAGATGAAATTAATAGAAAGAAAATCTACCTTGAATTGATAGGCATATTTAAATATGCTACAAACCGCAGTAGTTCTACTCCAGGGTCATTGATTAATGTGTCATTATCACTAGTGATATAATTAAACACTAAATACATCAATGAGAGATGACATCACATTTTTGATATCATCGCTATTGTTTCGCAATGTTGGATATTTTTTTACAAAGAGATGTTCCAGTGCCTCCACTGTCCACAACAATGTATATCCATAGGAATCACTCGAAAATCTATAGATTTCTACATGAAAAGAGCACAACTGTAGTGTAGGAAAAACATGAATCAAGCCCATGTATTATGAATAATATCACTGTCATCTTTTACTTTAAAATATCGCTTGACTCCCGCTCGTGATTTTGATAAATTAGCAAACTTGAGTGATATTCATTGTAAAACCTGGGCTCTCATAGATAAACCTCTATAAAACTATCACTAGTATAAAAAAATTAACAGTTGTCACTTAACAAATCAGTACATTGGCTAGTATATATTAAATATTTATATAGTCACAAATTTTGCAATTTGCTTTCTTAAATGTACAGGTTATAAAAATCATTTAAATGTTTTTAAAAAAAAAACACATTAAGATCAATATAACCAAAAAAGTTATGAAAATGTAAAAACACAAAAGAATATCAAGATAATAAAATTATTGTTCATGCCTTAAAAATTGCACTAGAACTTATTTAATACCATAAAGTAACTATAATCAAAATAATTATAAAAATAGTTTTTACAAAAACGTGATCTCTTACTATGTCTGATTATGTCATAATCCAGAAGTTCCTTTCCAATTCGAATGGCTTCTGTGGATGTCACGGCTTGCTCTGTCTTGATCAGCCAATCAACAAGCTCTTTACCATAGAATGTCAAAACTTGGTTTCCTGATTGGGTGAATTCTATATCACGAGTTGATCTCAGTCGTTTTGAAACCAACCTAAATGTAATTACAATGAATTTATTTACTTAAATAAACTCAGTTCTTTCTATTTTTGGCCGGGTTTTTTCTTTGTGTACCACACTGCATGAAATAATGACACAAAATGTTTGTTTATTAAAAAATAATAAAAATAAAAAAAATGGAGAAAGTTAGTATTTTAATTTAGAATGATTTTTTTTTTATTGTGTACACTGAAGTGTAATGATGTGTTGATCTATCTACTTACCAATTAAATATTTTTTCTCCGTTATGAAAAACCTGGGATTCTCGCTCATGTTTCCATGTCCTGTCATCTTTACGAAACCGAAAAAAGAGCATTTCGTCTTTGAATTTATGATCGTCACATACTGAAAAACAAAACATTCACATATGTAATTCATACAGTACAATATACTCTACGAGGCTGTGTTAAAGCCTCTATAAACTACATTTTAGTATCTCCCTTTTTTAGATTTTTCTATTTTTATTTGTTATTTTCTATAATAAAACTGGCAACAAGTCTGTTCATCAAATAGCTCTATAACTATGAGGACAAGGCTTCCCATCAATTTAATTTGAACCTTTTGATAAATATAGATTTAGAGTTAATATTTAATATTAAAATAAAGAATTATACAAGTTCTTTAAATTCAGGTACATGTATATAAAGTGAAGTTATGCCAGTGACTGGGGACAATGAGGGGTGGTTGTCAAAAGGTTTCTTCTCATTTTTCTACCATAAACCGATAACACTTATAAGTGAAATACCCTTGAGTAAGTCATCAAACACCAGTAAAATCAATAAGAATTCCTTTCTGTTACTGTGTAAAATTAGGTGTAAAATATTAATGCTAAATGTAAGTAATTACTCTTTTTTTTAACTGCTTTGGGTTTTCACTTTGAATTTAAGAAAACTTTAATTTCATAAATTATATATATTTTTTTATATTTATTTAAACAGATTGACATAAATTTCACCAAACTTGATAACTATTTCGCAATGCTATTGGTCAATAACAAAGGTCAGTTAGGTTACACAAACAGTATACAGTTTCAAGATGATACGCGGGGGTGTTGAATTAATGTAGGTGCAGAAAACATGTTTATACCAGCATAAGTTTTGATCTACAAGATAATATATCATATTAACCTAGCACTTATATCCCCAAAATAATCACAAGTAGATAATATTAAAATGTTAGAGTTACTTACTGATAAAAAAAATCTACATAAGATATACCAAAATTCAATAATTTGAAATAAAATCGCATATTAGTGGTGTACTAACCACATAATTTATCATTTATCATTTTACATATAAAGTAGAAAAAACAAATTACCACAAAATGTAATAAGTTACTTAGTAATTTAATAATCCAGTTACAAAACAACCCCATGAAAGCCAAAACAATCGACAAATGTTGCTACGAAAAGATAAAATCCATGATAACTCTTCCCTGACATTACTGTTACTTTGGGCCGTTTGGGGGTGGTTGAGGTGCGGTTGGTTGATAGGTTGGTTGGTTGGTTGTAGGGTTGATTGATTGGTTCAATGATTGATTGATTGATTGATAGACTGGTGAATGGACTGATTGATCAGCTTGTTGGCATTATTGAATTTAAATGACATAGGGGTGATATACAAAAGTAAGGATTTATAAACAAATCAAAAGACTGGGAAACACGTTTATAAGTGTGATGAGTGTAATAATTTGAACTTGTCATATTCACTGGTCCCATTACTTCACAACTCACCATGATGTATAACTCCGTGTTTCTGTAGTATATTCATGGCATACACAGCAGCCTCTCTGGTAGGACATTGTCTAGTTTCCAACAGCCAAGTGATCGCCTCTGTCGCTTTGAAACAATTAGGATACACTCGCAAATGATATCTTCTGTCCTTTATTAAGTTCAGATTTTCTGTGTGCATTCGAATTCTAAAATAGAAAATATATAAATATTTACAAAAAGAGTCATTATAATCTTTAGGAAATATAGAAAGATTTGCAGCCTTTACCTGCATAAAAATGTGTTCGCCAAGTTCTACCGTGAGCCTCTGTAGCTCAGTTGGTTAGAGCACTGGCTCTGCTAGCCAGAGACTTGAGTTCGAATCCCGGTGGAGGAAAGCAAAATTTTCTTTCTCTACATTTATACAAAAATATATTTTTAGGTAGTATAAATTAATCACCAGCATTTAAATGAAATATTACTTGGATTTATGAGATCATAGTGACTAAATTCCATTATAAACTTTATTTCATGAAATTGAAATGGCAGATTCGGTTTTCACTTAGGCAATCCATGTTTTCCATCGACATTTTGACTTCTTTATTAAACACTTCTTGTACTTCCCAGCTGAAGTCCATGGCTATAAGTTATAACACCAAATTAATTCAGAATTTTATCTTTGTTTAAAGCTCTAATAAATCCCATCCAATGCTCTGACTACGAACAGTTACTGAAAAGTTGATTGTCATGCTTAAATTACGTTTACTTTTAATTTTAATTTATCTAAAATTGTCCACACCAACGTCATCATTAAGGGAAGCGAACAGCAATCTCATCATTTCCTTATACCATCGAGTCAAGGAAGCCATAACCGTTGTGTTTATCTTGGATAAGCAAACAAGCATTTCCGTCAGGCCTAATTTTAAAACAAAAACAATTCAACCACATTTATATTTCCTCATGTTACCATGTATGTCCAGACAAAACTAAATTGTACAAATAAACTGGCAGGATACTTGCTTCATGTGATTAGATCTATTGTTATTTCTCAAGTGGACTATATAAGTGATTATCTAACTTGCCTGTTGTAGGCCTACTAAGACAGTCAGACTAGAAATATTTAATCACAAGAAGTGACAAACTTTTTAAACATTTGTTGCCATGCTGATTGAAAGATCCAAAAATGAATTGATTGATTGATTGATTTGTTGATTTATTGATTGATTGATTTGTTGGTTGATTGCTTCATTGATTGATTGATTGATAGGGTGGTTAGTTGCTTGATTTATTGATTGATTGCATATAAACTGTTGATTGATCAATCTATATATTGATTAATTTGTTCATTTTATTAGTTTTAAATTAAATAAGGACGGTATACGTAAATATTGATTCATAAAAAATGAAATGCACTGAACATTAACATCTTTAGATGTTTATATACAGTTTATGATGTCTTCTTGGGCTGGGTCATGGTTCAGTTGATTGAGCCATACACTATCGAGTCCCATTCACTCTACCCTATTTAAACTTGTGATGCTTTTTGTCAGGTGGTCCTTACAAGGCAAAGTTGTTATATAAGTGAAATACACTAAAATAGGAGATCAAATGATCAAGTACAAAAATAGAACAAGTGTCTTACTTTGTGTATCATCTTGAGTTGTAATTAAACAAGTTAAAATCATAAAAATTGTGTTTCAGCAATTTTTATTATTTGCTACTTTGAGTCAAAAAGGAATTTAATTTAATGCATGGATGTAAAATCAGCCCAATCACTGGTTTGTCATAAATAGCTTTTAATATTTTCCATTATATTGTTAAACATAAGCAAAAAAGAATTGTTTATATAATAAATGAATTGTTAAACTAAATTGTAAGATTATGAACATATTTTCAAATTAAAAAAAATATCAATGAAATGGTGTATGCCTATTTATGTCAGTGAGTCAGTTTACTTATTTATAAAATGTTATCTGCACTGAATTGTCTGTTCTACGCTATGTCAATATACCTGGTACAGGCATATTGTTCAGTCAGTCTCAAGTTCTGGAATGTTAGGTTTATATTGAAATTCACATTATATATTACAATTTTATTTTCATATTTTAATAGTTTTGTATTATCTTTCCAACATTTAATATTGATCAGTATTGACAAATATATTACATTTATTTATTTTTGTTTAATTGTTTATTTACTGTTTAAAACCCATATTATTGATGTAGTTTACAGCAAAAGTCATTTTTTTTCCTAGCAAAGGATATTTCACAGTAATCTGGTCTGTAAGTGTTGTAGGCCTATAGTAAAAACAAATTTATAAAAAAATATATATCTTCTTTTTGTCGGTTTCTTCACATTATTTTTTTTTTTTTTAAAGTTTTGGGTTCGTATCTGACACATGAAAAGAAACATTAACCTTGTCACTTAAAAAACAACAATTCTTTAATTTACAATACAATATACCTATACTTGGTGTTTATGATATGTTTATATACCTATATGTTTCTCATTTTTTACAAGGACCAAACAACTCTATAGGCTACAATACAGGCCTACATTCTACCTATACCTGGTAATAATTAATAAAGAAGTAATAGAAATATAGACAAATATTTCTGTTTTCTATTATTTCTCTTATATGTAAAAAAATATAAATTAACAAAATTGAAAGCATCTTTCTATTATTCATTAACTAGATAAAGGTTTAATTAATTAATACCATCTCACCTAAGTTGTTCTCCAGCAATCCATGCTTTAAACTTCGAACACATTTTCCAGTTACTTGAATACATACACAGTCTCTTGAATTAATAGTAGGAACTAAAGCACGTGTGATCTGTCGTGATATATATACGATGTAGGTCTACATATCAATTTTGACAAGCCTAAGTTTTCATATCGATAACACATGGACTTTGTTGCATATTTACCGCTTCAATCTACGTCATAACAGACACGCCCACTTTGACAAACTCCTCCCAGGGATAAAAACAATGCAAGGCATAGCAACATTTTCGAATCTAATGAAAAGATATTTACATAACTATGAATACGTTTTACGTATTTGAATGATTAAATACCAACAAATGATGTTATAAGTATACAAAATCCGAAAAAATAATTCAAGTAAGCACTGAAAACTAAAGTAATTTATTTGTACGAAACTACTTTAAAAACAAAATCGCGGGAAAATGGAAGTCAGGTAAATGTTCAAGATTTCGATCCCGAAAGTATTCATTGTTTTTATGATTGATTAAAGCATGAAATCTGCTTGAAAAAGCTTTATAAAGCTAAATTAGTTGCTGCTCAAACAATGAATGTGTTCATTCCTTGAATCCCTTCTGTTGCCCTAAACGACAATTTTTTTCGAAGAATTGGTTGATTCTCATCTGATCTGCTGATTCTGGTCATTTATTAGCTCACGAAATCCGGAGCTCGTATATATAGATACCCACCTTATGTGATTCCAGATTCTAGGACTAGTCATTTCTCAGCCGTCCATTTGTTGGTTTATAAATACAAATATGTCTATTCAGTTAATTTTACTCCTATTATTTGCTCAAAAGTGTAGGCCTATTTCATAATATTTGATAATAATCACTGATAATAGGACGGAGAGTGACAGTGGCAATAGATTAGCAAAGTTCCGGTCACACCTACGAGCTGACAAATTTTGTAGGATTTGTAGGATTTTAAGGGGAAAAAACTTGCAAACAAATAGACACATAATCTGATTTGTTGTGATATATGTCCTTTTCGATTTGAGCCCTACATCGAAAGTCATAAAAGACTTCACTTTGAGTCATAAAAGTCCAGTAATAATAGCCCAGTAAACTTGACCTGTTCTCGGATTCTGACACACTAATCCCTTTTCCACTGACTACCAAATAATAAAATATATAATATAAGCTTGATTTGTTTAATTTCTTGAAGTAATCTTTTACCTATTTTTTAAGATAATGTAGGTTAAAGTTATGAGGGGGATTTCAGCAGCATGACATCTATAAGTAGATCAAGTTAATTTATCTCCAGACATTTGTCAACTGATACTTAATAGACACCCAGAGTTCCATGAGTGGTTTGAAATTGCATTAAAAAAATAGCAATATGAATATAGGAGTCCTGGATGAAAAGAAGTGTTGTAGGATTCTCTTACCCTTAAGTGTTTTGGTTTTTCGATAAATAAACTCTGAAAAAAATAATTGAATTATTCACAATAATGGATTTACCTGATTGTTCTGATATCAGTCTTCATCTCCAGTTAATCCAAAGTCAGTTGTTATTAGGTTTTAATATTACTAAGAAGGCTGGTTAATATTTAGGCTGTAATTCATCAAAGGAAATTGGGACTATTTCCCAAGGTGATATAGCATTTAGTTATGTATTGGCTAATATGTTCATTGGACAAAGAAAATATATTGATTTATTTTTATGGTTATCTCTATGTAGCGGCTTCTTTTAAAATTAAATTAATTTTATTTTTTTTTACTTTGAAGAACAAAAGAAGAGGTTGAGGCTTTGCTTCAATTTGCCAAACTGGAGAAGAGTGAACTTAAAGGGCGAGTACAGACGCTGAATTTCTCTGAAGAGTTAGACAATGAGAACCTTGTATTGATGGAACTTCCCCCTTCTGTATTATCAGCTCTGTCACAGGGGGATGAGTAAGTATTATCTAATGCTCAACTCCTACATGTAATATGTTTAATCATTATTGTTACTGTTTTTACAATATCTCCTGAAATCATAATTGGACACACCTGGCATGCCTGGGGTGTTAATTTTACATGTTTCTGTCAGTAGTGTGTTAACATTTTTTAACTGCAACCTTATTCAAAAGCACTATCAGTGAAACCATTTTGAATATCTTTGAGAATAGCGGCATTTGCCTTTTGATGTGTCTATCTCATTTGTTCAGCTAGTAAACTCAACTCTTTGAGTTAGTCTGTTTGCCTCTTGGTTATCATAAACGTATTTAAATGAAAGAATTTCACCTACACATGAAGCTTGAAAAGAATGATAACCAAGTTTGCAGCAAGTTAAATAGTTTGGATGAACAAAGTTATAGGACCTGCTCTTTAACATTTCCAGTGTTATTTTTTATTTGTATAGGGTGGTAATAAGAGGTTCAGAAGATGATTTTGCTGTTCTATGTACACCTCATAAAACGTATGATATTAAAGAGGCCGATATTTCTAACTCTCTACTCATGGTGCCAAACTGTGTGACCGGAAAAGACATGAACGAGGAATGCGACACATCAGATATTAAATCATTACAGGTATTGTTTAGCTTGATTAAGATCTGCCTCAAACAAAGTTAATGAAGGTCTTAAGAGTTAACTGAACAACTATCTAATCCATGAGAGTTCGATTACTGGTTAGCAGGTGGCTCCGTTGTCCAACCGACAGAAACTAGCCTGCCCGTAAGTGAAGTGGGACACCCATGCATTCACGCTGAGCTCTGCTGTCAATATGTTCAAATAGTTGCTTTTCACGTACACGTGTAAACAGTATCCCGTTACTGTCAAGGTAGCTGAGAAGCAGCTAATAAAATAAATATGTCCTACTTCACTACAGTTACACGTGGCAGACCAGTTCTGTCGGTACCCAATTAACCTGGTCCGTGTTGTCTTTGGTGTTGAGGGTCATCACTATTCCTCGGGAAGCTGATGTAGTCAAGCCTATATTTTTATTACTGCACCTTGCTATACATCACTTAACTGTCTCGTATAGTTATGAAATGTGGTAGGAGGGTGGTTTCCTTCTCTACTTTGGCTGGCATACTGATAAATGTACCTCTAAATGATTGAAATGTCTCCTTAAGTATGGGATTAAACCCCAAGAGGAGAAAACTGGACAAACCATAAAACTGGATGTGTACCCAGAACACATTTATTTTAATCTGATTATACTTGTTATGATCAGATCCACAACCATATAAGCGACGGATAAGTAATTTAGTTACAGTGATGTAGTATTTTCTTTGCCTAGGTTTGCTCAATGTTACACAGTTATTATGAACTACGTCCCTGTCAGCCCCGAGTTAGAAAGCTTAAGGACATGCTGGAGGAGAATCTGTTCAGCGGTAGAGAGTGTGAGGAGGATGAATATCACAGGGGAAATAAGGTAAACAAAGATGTCATTACATTTAATATAGTAAATAAGGTCCCACAGATATTACTAGTTTAGGTGAAAAACAACTACCGATAATTTAAATCCAATGCCATAATTACCTTAGTTGTTTTATTGGATATTGGATTTCTAAGCATGGGCTATAATAGTTGAACCACACATGTACTTTCCCATTTTATTTGTCAAACAATTAAGGTGTTGATTGGGTGGGAACCTCCTATGCCCTGGTGTGCTCTGAGCTAAGGAGCAACAGGAAACCAATTTGTTTATGTGTCCTGTTTTTGCCTATTTAACTGTTTCATGTGTCTTCTGAGTTGCCAGCATCATTTAAGATTGTTTCCTTAACTGATTGGGCTGGAATGCTGCTATATGAATGAAATAACCCAATAGAACGGCACCCTTATCAATCAACCAATCAAACATGTTATTAATAGGTCAAGTGGAGAACTTTTAAAACCTGATTCAAACATTGCCCTCAGATGTGGGAATGACTTAATAAAATACATACGCTGAATTACTATCGTGTTACTATTACTCATTTACTATAGTATTGTATATATGTTTCAGTATTCATTCTCAGATCTGCTGAATTTAGTTCAGGCCAGCCAGGCAGAAATTCTAGAAGCTCTCAATAAATTACATGCTTGTGAAATAGAAGGTAGGTTAGCCTTCAGAACTTTAAATCCAGTACTTTGGGTGATTGTCAATTGGATAATTCTTCAATACATCATTTGATATTATGTGTACTGAAAAAACATAGATTAACAAGCACACATGAAATACCCTAATTTATGGGAGTGCGTGTCACTTTAACCATATTACAAATGATAATAAGATTTTCTAAAATTATTTATGTTTGTTCAAGTGACTAGATGAAATATGAAAGTATATAAATGAAGTATTTCTTTTGCATGAATAAAAACATGATCAACCATTATATTTAAATTAATGTTATATTATAGCCCAATTTAAAATTCAAAATTTCAATGTATGGTTCTGACTAGAGCTGATATATTAATGCTTGTGTAATAATTTTCGTTGTAGGTTTTTGGCGGCTGTTAGATTTTGATTTCTTGACTAAAGTCCTGGGTCATATCGTGAATTTAGCGGAAGAGAATGATTGGCTATTTGAGTATTTCTCAGCTGATGGTTATTATAAAGAACTGGAATCTCTTTTTCCTAGGTAAGACTTTAATGCTTATAACATTTCTTTTTCAGTACAAAAGTAAAAAAAAATGTGAAGTGGTGTCTATGTGGTTTACCAATGTGGTAATTTTATAATAATGTTACATGTATTTGCTGTTTGGCTTACTTAGTTATAAAGTCACTTAAATAATAAGATCTGAAATGATTAACTTAACCATTGTCTTTGGAAAATGAAAAATGATAATGGTCGTAGAAGGTCTGGCTCAATTTCAATAGGAAGAAGGAACGTTGTTTTGTGGAATTTCTACAGAATGCTTTGACATCATTTTGGTCCATACTCCATAAGAAATGGTTGCCTTTCTATAAATAATAGGCGGAATATAATATATGTCAGCATTACCCATTTTAAAATTGAGTTTACTTAAATGTTTCTTTGCCAAAACTCTCCAAATTTTTGTTTGAAATTTGTGCTGTTAAAACATGATCAGACTAAGACAAGCTATATTTTGATATAGGGCTTTATTGTGAAATCTTGTCAGAAACTGCACGTTCTGTAAGAGCCTTAGTGAAATATAAGCCTCGAACTGAGAGCAACATCCATCATGATTCTATTATTTTCATTAACGAAGAAATTTCCTTGGTTGCGGTGGTTTCTGAATAAAGGGGTATTAGGAAGCAGTTGTGTCCTCATTTTCTTCCTATAATTTGTACTGTGTATTTGTTGTTAAGAAATTAACTCATGGTTTTGTCAATGGATTTTTAAAAAAAAAGTAAATTTCAGAGAAACATTCATGTGCAAGATCATAGCTTTTTGTCTTGCCTGTTGAGAAGCCACTTTCCAGACAGGCCTCAAGTTATTGACCGATTAAACGTGTTTTTTCGACTTACTCCTGCTTGTCACTACCCAATAAAACTAGAAAGGACATGTCACATACATATAGTAAAATATTAATAGCATCTGCTGCACTGGTGCGTCAAAATAAAAAATAAACTTGTGTGCTTTATTCACTTCCGGGGTGTGCTTTTGAAGTGTCATTTTTGTAACCTACCGTAACTAATTTGTGTATCACTAGCATTTTTTTTTTTCTTTTTTAAATTTTCACATCGGTCCACTTTTAGCTCAGCCAATGTTTGATATGAATTCCTTGTATGCTATTTGGCAAATCTTCAAATACAAGTATTTTGAGCTTTGCACATTCATGTATTGGAAGGATAAACTTTTTCTTCCAAATTATCTGGGGCCGGTTGCTCAAAGCGCTATTAAAATGTAATCTGCTATTATTGAATAAAGTCATGCCATGTTAAAGGTCTATCTCTAATCCAGTATTAGTCATTTGATACTCGTTAAATAGCGATTAATCTTCATTCGAGCAACCAGCCCTCTGGATAATGGCAGCATGTTCTGACCGTAGTGTAGTCATCCTGTCTCACATGATTATTATTAAACAATAGTGAATTCTTGGCTTTTTATTTATGTACATTTACTTCCAGGTCTGTGTTACGTCATATTTTAGAGTGCTACTGTAGTAAAGAGGATAAAGAAGGTAGGAACTTGCTCTAGTTTTGATCTATTATTATCAACAAACAAAGTTATATCAATAATCAGACTTTTATAAAGTGGATGATTCTGGAGCCGTATTGTCCCCTGACCCCTGAGCTTATTAAGTATTATAAGAAAGTAAAAAGAAACTTAACACCTCAAAGTGATCTATTATTTTATATCAAGTTGAATCAAACATGTCAGGGATTTATACAAATATTAAAATTTATTTCATTTAAACTTCTATATTTGTCAAATACACCCAAGAACTGTGGCATCTCTTGTTTTGACGCGGTACCACAATTATGTCAAAGGTGTCCTACACACAAACTACCACCTCTACCTCATTCTTAATCCCCTAATCAAGCAATCTATATATGTCTTTGAAGATTGTACCAAATATACCACTGTCCAATCCACCGTAAAAAAAAAATATTTTCAAAATGATTCTGTACTTTTTACAAATTATTATCCAAAATTGCATGTACTGTTTTGAAACATTGTCTTGATTGTTATTTTTTATTATTCAGATTATTGATGGATGCTGTGTTTTTGTTAAATACTTCCAGGTATTATCCACTATAAACTCACTGAAGACAGAGTGTGTCGATTCTTTGCTGAACTTTCTTTAAGACACGCAGAAAAGGTCAGTTTATCTACAGTCTTGCTGATTCTGCGCTGAACTATCTTTTTGACAGGCGGGAAGAGTCAGTTTATCTACAATCTTTTGGATTCTGTGCAAAACTCTCTTTAAGATACTCTGAAATGGTCAGTTTGTCTATAATCTTGTTGATTCTTTGCGAAACTCTTCTTTTTCTTTTTTTTCGTGCGGAAAAGGTCAGCTTATCTACAATCTTCAGGTGTACAGCTCTCAATGCACCCTAGCGTTACTACCAGTATGTATTTCCCAAGACTTGTGCGATAAACATGTTCACACAACCGTAGCTCTCTGATCCTGTACAACTTCCTTCCCTACCCATGTGGTCATTTAGATCATGATGACACGCAAAGATACATGTATATATGTAGTAAGTAATAGGAAATATTGCACCCCTTAAACTTGAGTCTCAATTTTTAATGAGAACAAATCACTAATCCTTTGGAGCCACTATCAGCGAATCCAGTAAAAAGGGAAACACAGAATGCTAATAAAATTTAAAGCTTACAAAGTTAATTGGATTGATACATTACAAAAGTTTTGAAGGCCACACTTGAAAGCTATAGGACAGTTTGTGTGATTGACAGAAAGGCCACAACTACCTAATGAAACTACAGCTATTTAAACATTAGCAATAGATTACCAATCTATTGCTGAATTGTAATTTGTATTCAAGGTTTAGTTAGTTGTTTTCGTGGGTGTTTTTTCAATATATTTTTTTAAATTATTTACACCAAAAGAGAATAACAGAAATAGTTCATAGAAAAACAGAAACTCCGAACAAGGAAGTCATGTTGGTATAGATAAATATATTTCGGCTTTATTATGCCATCATCAGTTAAACATATACAAAGAGTACAAGGCAGAGTATATATAGCACAGTAATTACAGAGACTACAGAAAATTAACCAATGAATTTACATTACCGTATTCGCCCATGTACAAGACACACCCCTAACTCAAAGGTCAAATCCTAGAAAAAACATCTACCACTGTGTACAAGACGCAGGTACATCTTGGGGATTG
>JAVFBZ010193316.1:0-12549 GCA_032466195.1 Katharina tunicata
GATTTGTATATAATCTTAATTCTTTTACCTTCTTCCCTCCTTATCAGTAAAAAAATCTTATATTATTATATTTCTAATTCTTTATCTGTGTAGACTGTCATTTTTATCAGGAGCATGCTCTGCAGTTTTTATCAGGACTCTTCTGTCTGGATATTTTATTTCATAATTATTTTTTATTGTAACTTATTTATGCTCATGTCTGCGTGTGCTTGCTTGTGAGCATTTGTCGTGAGCAGTATGGAGTGTTTTATGTATGTCCTTTTGTTTTATCTATATATATTTATAAATTCTACACCCTCATAAAAATCGCATATTTCTATATTTCATCCTGAAAAAAAAATAAAAAATTATATATATGTATATAATACTTTTATATTTAACCTTTTTCTCTATCTTTAAAAACAAAATCAGTATCTGTCAGTCTGTTTATTATTATTTACGTATTTATGCCGGCATAAGTAGCCTGATGGCTAATGTTTATTGTACCCTACAACCAATTTTAAATACAGATTTTGAATTTGAACTTGAACTACTAGCTACTACATCACATCACATAAATATATAATACCTACATGTATGATAAACTACTGGGAGTTTACTCAGTTTAAAGACTTGAAATAAAGTTTATTATCCTAGCTCCTGTGGCAGTAGTCATGGTTATTTGAACTCATATGACTATATGTCAGTCCAACGGGTGACACAAGCCACCATCTACTAAATACTCTAAACTGGCAACGATGATGAAATGGACAAGGCCCATTATAACAGATCACCACAACAATTCAGCTTCCAGTTATCCTTTAGCACTGGGAGGAACTGGGCAAAACAACCAGCCTTAATATGAAGAGCTCTTTTCCAAAACGCGATATATCGTGTTTTGCCAAGAAACAAATTACTTCTCAATGATTTCATTCACAAAAAAAGTTTGTGGATTTAAATTGAGTTTGTAGACATATATGAATGTACATGTATTGCCTTTTCTCGAGATGTGCCTATAGGCTATCCAGAACAACACGAGATTCAGGTCTATCTAGAAACTTGTCTCCGAGAATTTATCTAGAACATTAGATTATTTATCGGCTTTAATTATCTTGTTTGAGTGTTTGCTTTTATTAGTCGATATCACTGTGCCAGTGTGATTACTCTTTATAAAAATATATGAATGTATCAAGCAAAATTTTATTTCTCTACACTTATACAAAAATATATGAATGTATCAAATTTAAATATTATGACATATACAAATAGATTTATAAATGAAACATTTATATAAGGGAGCAAAAAATGAAAATGGATTTGTTGCGTTTTGGAATAGAGCTCTTCATACATGTATGTACATGTAGATATGGGAACACTAAAAGCATCCTTTCATAAAATTTAATACATGCTCAGACAGAACATCATCTTGGTTTTGAGTTTGAAAGCAAAACATTGAAACAATAAATAAAGGCCAATATACATTTAACAGAAGCGTTTTTATGCACAAACCTACTTCATGTAGCTCTACCCACTGGATCAGTACAGATTACCGCTCAACCAAGAATATTTTAATCCCGAAAAATGCATACCTCAATTGTTAATATTGTTATCCCAGTCAAAGGCTTCTGTGTTGTAAGTTAACTGGTTTAAAATAAATATTGCCCAAAGTTCCCTTAACAATGAATTGTTGCAGAAAATCAGTGCCGAAAAGCATTAATAACTATACCATATGCTTGGATATACCTTTTCAATATATACAAGTAGTGTCGCTTTATCTATAATAACAGCCACCATCTGTCACCATTGAGTGTAGGGTAAATTTCAACTGCTTATTTTAATAACGATAAATCCATTATTGGGTTTAATACCACTATGAAGATAAATGGTCGGATAAAAAAAAAGTGTGGGCGTGCTCACAACAATGTGGAAGAAAAGGTTGGTAGGCAGCTTTAACCATACCATGAAAGTGTTCATAATATGTGAGTAAAACTACTTTAACATTCCTGAACTTCACAGAATATAATTTATATTAGATTTGCTGTAAAAAGAATAATAAAACAGAATCGTCCAAACCAATATAATCAACCATCCACCAAGATAAAAAAAACAATAAATATCAAATTCTACTTATAGGTGTTTCACTCATATGACACTAACTACAATTTTTTGTAGAAACTTCACCACCACCAAATGTATTTGAATCTGTTTTTTTTTCTTTCCTATACATGTAGGCCTACATTGTAAGTCTGTTTTTATTTGTATGTTTGTTTGAAGTTTTACTTAATACTTAAGGTCATTATATTCATATGATGGCATGTCAGCCCAATCGGTAATGGAGACCACCCCTTAAATGACACTTACGCCGCAGGATTTTGTTTGTTTGATTGGTGTTTAACATCCTACTCAAGAGTATTTCACCTATATGACGACTTATTAATTACTAATTTGCATTGCCAGTGTATGGTGGAAAACTTGAAAGAAACCTCGTTAAAACCACCTCGCGAACTCTGCAGCCACCTGAAAACTTCCCGTATATACCAAAGGTCCACAGAGGGTGCACTGCAGGACATTTACAGGATGAAAGCCAGGACAACAACTGAACTTTGGATGGCCCTTAAATAGCATAGAGATCACCAGGACACAGGAATCTCCAACCAGCTCTAGTGAAGGCTAGTTTAGACAATCTTAGTACATTTAAAGGCCTTAACTTTCACTGTTCTCTTTAAAGAATTATAATTACAGATACATGTAATTTCTTCTGTCTAGTGCATTCTGCGTGTACCCACTGTTTAATATTTATTTATCTATTTGATTGGCGTTAAACATCACACTCAAGAGTATTTCACTTATATGACATGTACATGTATGGAGAAAACTGAAAAGAAACCTCGCACAAAACACCATGCGATCTCTACAACCATCGGGAAACTTTATACATTCTATGCCATAAGGTCACAGTGGGAATTGGACCTTTTCCTGGTAGAGTGAAGGGACTCAGCCGTCCAATGCTCAACCCACTGATCCACAGCCCCCCCATTACCAATTTATAATGCATATCACTAATACTAACAAAAATGTCCAGCTTCTAGTGTACCCAATGTTAAGAAATATTATATTGTACATCAAATAACACACAGTTTTGATGCTTTTATTTCATGGTTACAATAAAGCATGTTCATTGACATCCATGCAGTAGATTTTGTTGCATTTCCATGACCAAACCTTTATCTAATGACATACACAAAAACACCTACCTTTCTTGCCGAATAGCACGACAGAAATTAGAGAAAGTCCAAGCACAAACAGAGCAATGAGGACACCTAAGTTAAGAGGTCCAGGGAAGCAATCAGCCCAATCAGTTAATCTCAGTGCCTGCAATTAGGACAACTAGCCGTTAGAGGAAGAATCTACAGCTACCAACAGATGCTGGTCAGTCTGCCTGGTCTCTCTATCTGAGAGGAGTTGAGCTTCTAACCAATCTACTCCATTTAGACTCTCCTGCCATCTAATCTAAGCTAGTCACTCTCCGCATGCCTACATAACCATACAGGGAAACACCACCTCATGCATATCTCATATGGAATATACAAGTATGTATTGAATACATGCTTTCACAGTTTGGGAACAAGACCAATGACAACCCTTAGATTCCCTGTTGCACGTTCAATGGTAGCGTTGCCAATAAGCTATATTAATAAATGGTGTAAATGGTAATTTAGGCTGCAGCCCCTGTCACACCAGTCGCTTCCTCACCGTCACCACATCTAATAATAGCTAGCTTGGATCAATAGCTTATGAAGCACCAAGACAGACTATATAGTATATGGGCTTGAGAGGAGTTAGACAATTCTCTTCCACCCTTGATCACTGGCTGAGATAGATGTCTCCAAATATGTTCGTCAAATAGCCTGGACAAACAGCCACTTCACCGAAGCCCACAGGCCATAGCAACAATGGCTAACTATCGGTTCATCCTAAGTCCACTTATTTTTAGAAAGGATGTAATTTGTATAAATTTAGTTTCAGACGACCACTTGTGAAATTCTCAATAAAGCGATGCAACCAAATTAGAATTTAATAACTTCCAAATCACCTTATTACATGTACTTGTTTGTCAACTTTATGTCGCCTGCTTTGAGCATTTGGCTACATTTATGACATATCTTGGTAATAGTCTGGCTGAACAATGGAATCAGATTCCCAGTGCTTCTTGGAGAGGTTGATTGATTGATTGCATGGGTTTTTTATGCCATACTTAAGGCCTAAGTGACCCTACATGGCAACACAAGACATCACAGTACATTTACATTTACAGGAAAAAGAAAGGACACCACAACAAATGCATGGCTTCCTGCCAGAGAGTACGAAGTAATGGAACTGAGCTTCACAACAAATCAACTTCCTGATTGCCCTTAGATTTTGCATTAATCACCAGAACACAGGATGGATTGGTTGGGAATTTACACCATATTTAAGGTTATTTCACTCACATGGCAATGTGCAAACAAAACGGGTGAATAAAACGGCACCGAGAGCAAACAAGGGTGCTATCCTAGATCACTTGAGGCTGCTGTATATATTTTCTAAGTTTTCCTTTCTGGCCTCTTTTAGACAAATCCCTGCACTTTGACATTTAGTTTTATGACAAGTTTTGTTTAAATTAATTGAGTAACAAGTTGCCAATTCAATCATAATATTCATTAATAGATTTAAATTTAGAATCGTATTTTTTTTTTATTGGAATTGATTTTTCATGTTATGGAAAACTGCCAAAAAATCTATCGATCAGATTTTTGTTTTTTTAAACAAAAAAAAAAACCCCACACAAACACACCAACATGATTCAGATAAGGTACATGTATTTACAAATTCTTACTTTGTTTGTTTGATTGGGGATTAACGCTTTGCTAAAGTTATTTCACTCATACAACGTTATGCCAGCCTTATGGGCGAGAAAAGCCGTCAGTAATGACACTGTTAATAAACAAAAAAGACAGCACATTTTCAGGATAAAATAGGAGGTGCCAACAAATAGGCTTCCATTTCCTTAGCTCAGAGCTAGAGCACCCCGGGAGAGCGGAAGCGACCACCAAACCACCTGCTTTAATGGTAGTAACTTTACATGTTTCTACACAAATTGCGTGTTGTCATTTTCATGGGGCAGGATTGTGGTCACCTAGACCATGGAAACGCGTAATGCTATATTCTGTCAAATTAAAGGGCAACAATAAGTTCAATGTGAAAGATAATATATATATTAACTGTATGAATGACACAAGACCAATAAGCTTCAGTGTTTCACCTCTTTAACATGTTTAATACAAAATATTATATATCTGCATTATATTTGACGTGTCAGAGTTTACAGCTTACATAAAATGAAGTCATGTGAAAGACTTACCTAAAAAACTGACCCTGTAAATTTAAGTACACACTCAAAAAACTGCCATACTATAAATCCCCTTAGCTATAGGCAGCCTTATTGCTATGTGTATAGGTTGTGATTTTAAACATTCGTCACAAATTCCAATAGAGAAGAAGCCGTTAGCTAAAATAAATCACCGTTTTATGTTTGTTTGGGGAATTAAACTCAAGGATTTGATTTTCAAATGAGTAAATAAACGTTTACGAGAACACTTTTCGGCCAACAAGATTAAAAACATTCGACAAGTGAACTTAATGACAAAACAGAAGACAATAAAATCTTTAACTTTGTGTCCCTTAATATAAAGTTTGTATGAGGACTAACTAGTCATTAAAAGACTTCAAAAGTCATACAGGTCACAGTTGCTTTTTCCAATGTTCAGTGCAACTTATTTCAGTTCTTTCTTTGACAGGGGTATTACATCATTCCTTAGGCAACTTCATTCATAAGACGGTTTGAATTCAACCACACTAATTAAACATTCCTGGTAACGAACGACAACAACAGAAAACGGGCAACAACAACAACAAATTATAGATAAAGTCTGAGGCACCATACTGTTTCTCAGAGGCACCAGGGCATATTGGTTCGTCAACCAAGATTTAAACAAATATATAAACGTATGTCCTATGTCTACAATAGGAGGGAAGAAGTACATGTACATGTAAGCTTGTTTGTTCGTTTGTTTGATTGGTGTTTAACGTCGTATTGGTTCGTCAACCAAGATTTTAAAAAATATATAAGCATATGTCCTACATGTATGTCTACAATTGAGAGGAGAAGTACAAGTACATGTAAGATTGTTTGTTTGTTTGATTTGTGTTTAATGTCGCACTCAAAGGTATTTCATTTACATGTATATAACGACGGATTCTCCACTTCTTAATCTGCTCTACTCAATGAGGAGGAAACCTCGTAAAAAAACGGCCCCGCGATTGCTGAAGTCACCTTGTGTGACTCTCTCATATACCTCAGGTCCTCTGGGAGACTCAAACCCGTGCGGTACATCGAAGGAGAATCTGCAGTCAGACGAGCTAACCACTGAGCCACGGCGCGGGCCCCATGTAGTCTAATAGATTTGTTTGTTGTCTTATTGTGGTTTTCCACTATAAAATTTAAAGATATTTTACAACTATAATGGCGTGACGGTCAGGTGAGTGAATCAAGCAACCCTACTCCGCACTGGCAACAGACAAGAACGCCACACAAAAGAACAGGCTTCAAAACAGGACTTCACAGACAAATTCAGCCTCCTGATGCCCCATGGCTCAGACAGCACCAGGACAAAGGAAGATCAGGCCAAGCACCCACAAGACAAACCAGAAACATGAATGTATGAACAAAACTTGGGGAGTGATTCATGCTTGGCATTCAGGTTACACGTTGAGTTAGCAGATATGACTTGCTGTTAAAGGTCAAGACAGATCGAAAATGGTTTATGTACATACCCTAAATCACGTTTAAGTTCAAATATTAAGTTATTATTTTTGGAAACTACATGTATATGTATGTAGAGGACTTTGAAATAATATCTGCATGGGAATCATATGACAATGACAATGCTGTAGTGGGAAAGATTCATGATTTTCTATAGTTAACATAAATTTGTTTGTACACATTGTACATTATTTTGATTAATTGCAAAAAGATGACACTGATTTGTGGCTTAAAATATAGGTGATTTAATATATAAGCCCAAAATGTTGCCAGGTAGAGTTTTAGAAAAAATAAAATTAAGTAGGGCGAAACCACATGTATATGTATCCCAAATCCTACATTAACAAGTCATAAGATAGGATTCCCTGATGACAGGACAGATGTATGTTGAGCCTTTCTTGAGTCTTTAGAGGCTTTTTAAAAGACTTTAAAAACTTAAAAGATCCCTCTGAGGCTGTTTTGAAATAAGTGTGAAAAAGAGTTTCATTTTATTCTTTTGTTTATTCCTTAGGTTACAATAAGGTTAAACTTTATGTGACTTTGTTTCATTAAAGTAGCCAATTTGTACATGATGTATGATGAAAAGCCTTCGAATCAAATACTTAAATTTTTTAATTGTGCTTCAACATGGTAGATATTATTTATTTATTTGTTTTAATAAGATTGGTGGTATAACGGCAATCACTTGACTTTGTATTGTTTGTTGGAAAACCTGCAGGGAAACTTTGGTTAATTTATACTAACATTACAGTGTATGGTAAAGTTCCACAAGCAGTCTTGAGTCACTTTGTTTGTCTGTTTGTTTGATTTCGGGTTTTCCTTTTTCGCTTAATGGGTTGTAACATGTTTTTTGGGGGTTGATTTGTTTAATCCATTTTTTAATTGGGGTTTCATCCCATACTTAAGGTTAATACACTCATGATGGCGTGCCTGTATAATGGAAGAAAACATGAAGACATTTTATATGAACAGTAGGTGAAATTTCATGTTTTATGCTTTTTCCTCGATAATAATAATAAAAAGAATATTACACATAGAAATTTGAATACCATCATATTGCTCACTTCATTGTGTAATATCTTTTATATCTTATAAAGTTGTATATACATGTATACTCGATTAATAACAAATAAATATCATATCCTTCATTATAATTATATCATTATATTATATCATGGTGAAATGTCAGAATTTACACACATGTATCTCGCTAAGAAAAGTGACGTTTAGGTGCCTTTGAATAACAGTTTTTTGAAATCTTGTCTAATCACTTGCCACACTTTGGTTGAAATAAGGTCAGTTCAGAGCAGAGTAGTTGTGTTTAGAGAGATTGAGACTTTGTAGGTGAGAGATAATCCCCTGTGAGGTATCTGTGCTGACGCAGATATCCGATACCCTCAAGCCTCCATGACGACAACAGACAACGTTTATTCTTCCCTCTCACTGTCAGACTTGATTACTAGCTCGCAGACTTGTCACGTATATCGCCCAACTGACTTGCGGAATTCATCACGGACGGCTTACGGGACATCAAACAGGTCAACAGCATTTAGGGCAACACATTACTCCTTTTATTTGGCGGAATAAAAATAACCCTTCTAGCTACATGTCAAAATTCTGATTTCCTCTTCACAGACTGCCATTAAGGAATATTTTTGATTAGGGTATGGATGAGCTGTTACAAGATAGAAGTGCTTTTCTCTCGGCTATCTGAATTTAATGAGGCTACAGCTACCCTGCTGAACCTCTATTAATAGACTGAAGATTCAACACACTTTGATAATATCAAAGGTCAAACCATTGATATCGCTCTAGAATCAATAGACTGTCTTATCAAACAGCCCCGCAATTTCAGCCTTATTTCGATCTGCAAACCTTGTACAAATCCCAGGAAATGCTTTTAACATTATTTGGACCTTTCACATTAGAATCATACCTCTCTATTCCTTTTCTTTCCAATTTTTTTTCATTTCACTATAAAATGTTCACCAGATGTAATTATTCTTTCGACTACACGTACCCAGGGAATAACAGAAAATGTTTATCCATTGATCAAATAAAAAAGAAATGCAAGGGCCACACAGTGATCATGGTTAACAATATCAACACACAAGTTGAAAACACTTTTATCATTCCAAAATTCAGTTGGATTTTTGCTCACAACTTTAATTGGACTAGATCAATATCAAAATGTATAACAATTCTATTACAAACATGGCCACATATGGGAGCAGGGGGTATAAATGTATAATTTGTGTTGAAACCATTATTAAATTCTCCAGTGAATCGAACAGTGGGATTGTAATGGAGCAAAACACCTCCAAGTGCTTCTATAAAATTAGGCATTTACAACATCAAAGCAAAATATATTAAGGTGAAAGCCAGATAGTTGAAGGAAACCATCTTTGCGCCATCATGAACATGACATATGAATAGAAAACAGTTTTTTTTTAAATGGTGCTTTTACTTTGTTATGCATATACATGTAACTTAGGCTGATCCTTAAAAGGGAACTTTTACTACGTTTTTGTGTGCTGTTCTTATTTACTACATGTATATTAAATAAAGATGATATTATTATTTATTTTATTAACCACCACCCTCAAGGTTTAAATAAGTTATCCTCACGCACATTAATAACCCCAGAAGGGGCTCTCTTTACTCCAACCTATGACATACACGTATGGGTAACTTGCTTTCTACGTGCATACATTTCTAGACAATTTTTTGAACTTCGACTTTTTTTTTAACACGAGCTAAAGTTCCGAGCCCCTACACGAACGTCATCAAATCTCTCTTTCTTGATTACAACATTTCCGCGTTGGCAAACACCATTTTAAAATGTGTTTCATTGTTTGAAAGTAGAATTTTGATTTGTGATGTGGACATTTAAGGAACAATGATAATGAAGCAAGACATATTTTTCATTGCTCTTGTACCACTTTATGGTTTTGTTTGAAGACGGGACCGCACAATTTCATACCCATGCATTGACCTGTTGTGTATCATCGGGACCATTCATTTAAGTTTTGTCCCTTCCCCGACTTTAATTAATAGTAAGAGGATGTCACTTAACAATCTTATCAAAACAGATTCTCTATTGAGACTAGGTATGAATATATCTTCTGTATAAATGTAGATAAAGAAAATTTTGCTTGCCTCCACCGGGATTCGAACTAGGGTCTCTGGTATGAATATAAATATGGTTGTGGCATGACCATAGAATATCTTTTCAGAAGACAGCAGAAAGTTAACATTTAATGTAACACGCCATATACAATTTTTTTAAGACATCCTTTATTTCATCCATATCCTGATATGACATACAGGTAACGGTACATGTATCTTGCTTGTGACCATATACAGTTGTGATCTCCATGGAGATTGGTTTTTTTCTCCAGCCAAGGCCATGTGCAGCATTAAATTTTTTTTTCTGAGGCATTGTTTTGGGATTGATACTAGATTCCATAAATGTTAACTCTGGCTTGTTATGTTAGGTTTTGTTAAATTTGTTTTGCGGGTGTTTTGGTGGGAGCTCTTGTGCCCGGGTGCTCTCTGAACTATATAAGGGACATCAGGAAGCCGGATCTGCCGTGGTTTCCTGTTTTTTTTCCTCCTGTTTTCTGTCAACTTACATACATCGTGGTGTCTACATGTATCTTCTGTGTTGCCAGCATGTTTTCACGGTTTTAGGGTGGCTTCACCAACTGGGTTTGCACGCCGTCAATTGACATGATTGAGTGAAATAACTTAAAGTACGGCATAAAAGCCTAATCAAATAAACAAACAAACAAATTCAATTTGTTTCAGCACGAGAAAAAAACAACACCTTTTCTGTAAATTAACAAACCATAAATTAATTCAACAACGGCATGCCAACCCATATGATTGATTGATCAAGGGTATTTCACTTATATGACAGTGAACAGCGACTCTTAAGACAACCATAAAATGTGAAGTCACTTAAGTGTTTTTGCTGTTGGAAAGATAATGTTCATCCAGTGTTATGTATGACAGCATGAATATAATCTAGAGACATACATGTACTGCCCTTAACCAGAGGGCCTAGCCCAATGGGTGAAGGAAATACCCTCAACATCACTGAAAAATAACCCCACAAAAAGACACCACAATTAAATCAGTTTCCTCAAGGCCCCTTAGCTTACTTAGAGAGCATCAGGGCACAGGTATCTTCAACATGTATGTCCAACCCATTCACCTGTAATTAACATAAGATCCCACCTCAAAAAGAGCCAAGCAATGCTGCATAAATGATACATTTCATCAGTCATTTCACTCAGGTATCCAACACTAATACAGAATGTATACATGTATATTCCTGTTACATACTGTAGACATTTGACTTTAATTTGAGCTTCAAACCTTAACTAATTTATTTGACACTGTTTTTTAGACTGTCCATGTTCCCTTCCGGTCTTCAAACAAGCTAGTCTTTACCATGATACATTAATTCAACATTACTATTATTTATTGCACTCAAGGCGTTTTTTAACGCCAATAACCTTTTTGATAGTGCAATTTTATATCACAGGTAAAGCACATAAAAAACACATGTATATGATAGGTAGAGGATATAAAAGAACACATATATATGTATGGCAGGCAGAGAACATTAAAAGCGCACATATGGCACGCAGGCACATACAAAAGTAGTAAAAAGCCTTTAGTTTACTGCAGAGTAAATGAGATCTGAACTTTTGATCTTGATTTAGGACAAAACTTACCTGGTGATGGATTTCTGATTCCTAAATATTCTTGTATTCAAATCAGACCTATTGACAGATATCCTGGTTCTCACTACAAAGTAGTCTTTCCAGGAACTGGTGGAAGCTGTTAGTGTCAATACCACAAACCCAAAAACCTACTCGACATGCAAATATATGCCCCGGGTCAGAGATAACGAGCCTATATCGTTCAGCTGATGAGATTCCAACGCTACACTGGCTATCTCAAGGGGCATTATGGGACGGCAAGCAACACGCAAGGCATCTCATTTCCACGGAAATCTCTGCTCATAAAACACACATCACATCGGTAGGGCTTAGGCTTTCTTCTCTGTTGTACATGAAATAAATGATACATTGATATGAGTTCTGTTTCCACGGCAATAACTTAAATTGGCACAGTGGTAAAGCATTCACGGGTAATAAGGCTGAAAAATACAAAGAGCTTGAAAATTGTCTATTTCTGTGTATCCAAAGACTAATAATGTTATTACATAGATGTACATGTATTGTACATTTCATATTCATATACAAAAACAAAATCGTCAAATTAAAACGTTAATAAAATACTAAAGGCTGCGAATTGAGACAGTTACATGTATTCACTCCAGTAATACAGTTAAAAAGAACTGTGAACTATTCAACTTATGACCCCTAGTTTTGCAAAAACACTTCACATTCTAGTTTGAAAACCGGAAAACCGAGGGATGAAAGACTACTGCAATAAGTACATGTATGTAAGTGTTTACTTACATGAAAATACTTGGAAAAATATTACAAGCTTGGTAAATACATGTAAGCTTATAATATGCTGTTTACAATTTATAGAGACAGTCAGACTTATTATTAACCTTCTTGTAACAAACAAACATCATAACTGTGACTAACTGTTGTGAAAACTTAAACAATTCGTATCATAGGTCTACTTTGCTTACTTACTTGAGGGAAATTTATTTGATTTGA
>JAVFBZ010193349.1:0-12591 GCA_032466195.1 Katharina tunicata
TCCCAGAGTACTCTTTCACATATGTGCAAATATCATTAAAATCCATTGAGTATTTCTTGTACCCACCCTGAAGTGCTTACTATCCCCTTAAGTATGACGATCATGTTTTGTTGATTGGACAGACAGAAAAAGTAATCCCTATTTACAACTTTGATTAGTATTACGAAAAGTTCATTCATAGCACTGGATCTGTTTGTCTGAGGTTCAACGCCATGCTTTTCAGAGCATTGCATGAACATACATGAACATCAAAAAAGGTAAAACATTTTAATGACGTTCACATTTCTTGGTTGTTTGTGCAGCTGTTAGAATACACCATTGTCATAAGTGAAACAGTTTTAAATACAAACAAAACAGTTACCAATAATTTAGATTTATTGTGGAAGAACAGGTTATCAAAAATGTTAGCATCAGATTGTTTGTTATCAGCACAAATTTCAGACTCGAAAGATGGTGATAGGGTTTCAATCATCATGTGTAAAGATCGATTGATTTTAAGACAGTCCCAGTCTAGCGATGGAGGGAAACAGCCCAAGACGAAGCCCGCAACATAGAAGACACCATAATACATTTACAGGACAAAAACAGAACAACACAACAAATGGGCCTCCCAATACCCCCAAGCTCAGATCACCCTAGCACAGGAGGCTCCCACCCAACCACTGGCTCATGTGTAGATATAGACGTCAACTAAAGCTTAAAGTTGATTGATACATACTTTCTGATCCCCAAGAGAAGTTTCCGGAGTCCAGACGCAGAGCCCGGTATTTCTTGTTCCCACCCATCGTACGAACTGTGTGGATTCGTTTGGGTCCAAGCTGAAGAAACACAAGTGCAATTTGATATATTTAGTCCTGTGTTGTCATACATTTTAATTAAAATCATTGGACTATAAAACTGGATCAAGTGCTCATAAACCATACAATTTTTTTGTATTCAAGACTAACTGTGACAATTATGAGTCATAATATTATAGCCACAAACCAGTGAAGAACTTATTTTATGGGGGATCTACCTTTGTGTTGGCAGCAGGTCTTCCAAGTTCGAACTTCCTCTTCTTTCGAAGCTGGGCCATACGGCCTCCAGTCTTTCGCCTCTTGTGCCATTTATCTCTGGAGATACCTAAACAAAAATATCATTGATTATAAAACTAAACAAAAGATTACAAAACCATTATTAAACTAAAACTCTTAATAAAAGACATGCAAGTGGTTTACATTTTTCTTCTTCTGAGAGTTAACTTTTTATTTATTTATCAGGACGTTCAGATATTTGAGATCTCGTCATTTATTACTCAGACGAAAGATGGTGTAAAGTTTAATATCATCATGTGTCCGTTAAACTTTTGAGTACAGATACAATCAATTATGCCATAAAACATCTCTGGTGAAAGATGGGGACTACGTTTTATCAGGAGGGGAAAGCGACAGATGTTCTTATGTATCACTTTTGATGGAACTTATTTGGCCTCTGATAAAGCAACCTGAACAGAATTGACTGCACACGATGGCTGTTTAAGGCCCGCACAGTTAATTTATTTAATTAGTGTTTAACGTCGTATTCAAGAGTCTTTCACCCATATGACGACTGTGTTGCCGGTGTATGATTGAAAACCGAGAAGAAAGAACCTAATGCCTATGCCTATTACCAGGCAAACTCTGCAGCCACCAGAAAACTCCCCGAATATACCCAAGGTCCGAGGGGAAGCCAACGTATTCCAGGTACAGTGAAGGGGGTTTGGTAGTCCAACCACGGAGGCTCCTCTGTTGTCCTTGTGAAACCTAATTGTGATTTATGTGGATACCGTTAGTAGCTGGTAAGTGCTCGAGCGACTACACGCGTTCGTTGTCAATATAAATGAACCCCACATACTGTGTTGAAGCACTCAAAAAAAAAAAAAGCAACATAAGCCTAGGCCAGTTGTCTGAATTCGGAAAAAAATAATCTTTCATCAAGCCCGAATTGCCTCTGCAAGCTACTCATAAGGCTTTTGGCATATAGAGATGTATATGGTGCCTGTCGCTGTACAAAATGTACTAAAACCCACTGGGTAATAGACCTCGGGCGTTAGTTTTTGCCCGACAGAAAATACCTAAAAAATTATTGTTCGAGCTCCTCGGACTAGGTTCAATGCGATTGAAATCGTTTCTTGGGTAAACCTACCTGGCGGCCCAAAAAATTTATACAACCAAGAAGATGAACTAAAATGATGTTGCGATGAAAATGAGTACCGAAAACAGACACCACCGTTCGTTAGATATAAATATTTAGTTTTTGTCAATGGGTACTACAGTATGAAAGGGGTGTAGGCTGACAGAGCGGTAGATAAAGATGAGGAAATAAAAGAAGTAGAGCGACGATGGGCTGATTTAAGTTTGATTCTGTTTGATTTTCAACACATGTCAAAACAACAACGCATACCCATGATGGCGAAAGCGGATGAAAAGGAAGTTTGAAAATGAGTGCATTGTGGGATTGAGAAAGGCAGGCGCTCTAAGGGAAATAACTTGTTCAATCCAACCAAGTTTTCGATTGCCGCCCTTGAAAAGTGATATTTAAGAAACACAAATTGTTTCTATTGTATTGTTGACACCTATGTAGCTAAGCTTTGTTGCATAAGATGATTAGTGGATAAGTGTTCTAAAATAGTATCTTTAATTGACAATAAGATGAATCAAATGGTGACATAAAGGACATAAAGTGTAAAAATCCATTTGTACATACAATTACTGAACGCTCCCTAACACATGCGTGTCACTCTTCATGGTGAAGGTAGAAAAAGTAGTAGATTATTATTTTTATTAACATAGGAGGAAGACCGCCAATTTTATGTCGAAGTTTTCTGGAAAACACGGGTATATCTTTCTTATTTGTATTTAAATTTACCGATTCATAGTTTTTTACACTCTAATGGACAACGTTAACTTGAGGGTTTTCTTTTCTATTCTGTATTAGTGATAAATATTTGAAGTAGAACATCTTCACACACCTTTGTTCAGCCCAGGGAGAATTCATTTAAGGCTCTGTTACTGTTTTTTGTTTTTGTAGCCTAAATTTAAGCAAAACTGAAACTAGAAATCAATAAATTTTATCTATTGAGAGCTAAGGTATCTAGCCTAGGAAAGAAACTAGGGCTCACCAGTAAATACGGCTGTTTTACGATAATAAAATAAACCACTTTCTATGTGTTATAAAGCGTTTATGTGCAGTGATAACGAACGACAACCGTAAGCGTAATTGCAGCATAGGGGACACAACCTGTTTTTGTATACGTAACTGGGTGTGTGTCAACAAACCTGCAATCATAGTGAAAATTACTGGCAAGAATGTCCCTCTTTATTTCTTCACAAAAATACCTAATAACACATGGAAAGTGGTTATTTTATTATCATAAAACGGCCTTAATTACCATGCCTTGACTTACATTGTGCTGCATTTGAGCTTCATTTGAGTAATTACGCCTTAATTTGGATAATTCCACGTACCCTATATATGTAATATGTAACTTAGACTAATAACGAAACAGAACTCTGCATCTAATTTAACACCAGTATTTCACATTCAAAAGTTTACACTGCCGTCAGTGAAATACCCTTGAGCACACCGTTAAACACCAAACAATCAATCAATGAATACAATTTTAAACATCAGTCACTCAAATCGATAAGTAAATAAATAAAGCATAAGTGGTGACTGGTGAGTGAATAACTGATGATTAACTAATCAACATTAACAAAACAGATCGTAACTGGACAAAATGAAAACACAAACAAGTATATATATATACTTTCTGCTACTTTTGTAACTTGTAATCGTTTGCAATCTGTATGTTTTTTTATGTTGCAGTTTTAATTTTGACGAACCACCTTGACTTTGAAATTATTGATTCATCACATTCTATCACATCGACTTGTACAAATTCATCAAAATGGGTGTATCTTTGGAGAGAGTGCAGTTTAAGTTTGCCTCCATAATTGGAGAGCTCTGCAATGAACCAGATGTTTTATCACAGTTCGCAGTATGGTTAGATCTACGGCTGGCAGAGTATAAACTCAAAGGAAATATTTCACTAGGTGGGTTCAGGTGTAAATCTAGTATTTACATTTTTTGGGGTTTTTGTTTTGTTTTGGTCTACATCCTATTCACAAGTTTTTTTAGTTTTTCTTTTGGACAGATTTTTGGCGCTTTTGTTGTCAGTTTAGTACTTTGAAGAAATTCTTCTCGAAATGAAACCTTAAAGTCAAGAAACGTAGATGGAAAATGGAACAAAAGATTTTGATTGTCATATTTATATTTGATGTTGAATATTGAGAAAAATGACTGGCAATTTAATGATATTAGTTTAAAATAAACCCTTAATGGTACTAGATGGAAACTAAAAGGCACGTTATATTTGATAACTATAAAAAATCCATGTTCAAACATAATATTGTTTTTATTCAGATTGTTCTGGAGAAGAACCTGATCCAATATGGCTGAAAGGTTTGAATAAAATCAAAAACAGAATATTAGGCTCAAGTCCGTCTCATTCTCGAAGGTCATCGTCTCACCATCACCAGTCACACCAAATCCAAGACATTCCAATTTCACAAACCAGTGACAATATAAATCGTGATTCACCAGAAATTTTGGTTGTTAAGGACGAACCTTCCGATGTGTATCCAGTTGGTGTGCCATATAGCTCAGCGAATTCACCAGGCAGTGATTCGAGAAAGCGCGGTGCTGTGTCGAACAATTCACCCTTTGGTGGTGACCAATGGTCCACACCCTCAAAACAAAGAAGACTTTCTCAGCCAGTTGAATCTCCCTCAAATCAAAGTTTAATGTCAGTATTAAGTGGTTACCAAGGTGACACACAGGAGAGTGAGTCTAAGGTAGATAACTCTTCAATACCAACCACTTCATCTTCAATGGCAGCTACAGACAGTTTAATGGACAATTCAGGACAATTTAGTGACTCTTCTTTCAATACCTCACAATCCACAACCTTGCAGGATATTGGCTGGGTGGGCCAACCCAGTACCAGTTCAGACACAGGAAACGGAAATGGTATGTATCGTCATTTTGTTCCTTTTCATTCTTTGCTTCAGTTTCAATCGGTCAATCCACACCAAACTTGTTCTTCTGCTTGAACTTCTTCTGATGTACATGCAGGAGCTCATTAAAGCACTGTCACAGTTAACATTGGAGGAACATCGTCTTTCTATTATTCTAACAATTAAACTGCATTGTGTTAGCCAGAGGGGTGTCTCGGTGCCTTTGAGACATTTGAGACACCCTACTTCAATCAAATTTAACATGGGAAAATGTCAAATGAGACACCCTGTTTCTGTGTTAAACTCCAATCGCTCAATGAATCAAATCTATTTAATACCAATGAGAAACAGCCCAAATTAAGATCATTGTTTGATTTTCAACTGTAGTTTACTTGTATTCAGGCATTTTCTTGGTAGTTGGCTGAGACTGGCCTCATCAATATTTTGTTCCATAGTACATAGGCAAAACAGATGAAAATACACGGACCAAGTAGTAGCATTTGGACATAAGTTCATAGGAAATCTGGAAAATGGTTTCAAAATAAAGTAGTATATCCCCATGTATTAATCAGTTCATACAGTTCAAATATTCAATCATTGTTTGGTTTGGAATGACCTAATATGCAAGATAGTGACGTGAAAGGGACATGGATGCATTGTGGGATTTAAAACAGGAAGTTGCTTTTTATTTGGAAAGGTTCACAAAAAAGGAAAGCAACAAAGCAAAGTAAATGACCATGAAATCATATGCCCATTGATGAAAATGCAAAAAATGTGTTTATCCTATAAAAATCCATTTCTTAAAACATCACTGTGCTGCTTAAAATATTTCTATGTTTTTTTCTTCAAAACAGGATAAATGATACAATTAAGACTTGAAGTATCATTTTTTTTATATAAAAATAAAGAAAATGGTTTGAGAAATGCAAACCATTGTGGCGTATCTTTCAGAACCTCAAACCTTTTTAAAAGACATTCTTAAATGTAAAAAAATTAAATCTGAAAAAAAAAAGGAAAACAAAATTACTTAAGTCCAAGAAACAAGAACAGACAAGTCTTAGTTGTTGATTTTTTGTGTTATAATGTTTCGTTTACATGTACTTCAGTTGGTTTATGTTGCAGAAGTTGTTTGTTCGGTGAAAACACACTATTATGATACCATTGTTTGGTTTGTTAGTTAATGTATAATGTTGCTTACAATCAGTAGTCTAACAGTTGGAAAAAAAAAAGGACACATCATACATGTACAATGTATCATTCCCTTTTTCTGATAAGAATGTTTTTTAAGAAACGTGGAACAAGTTTGGAACAAGTTCTTCTCACTATACTTCACACATTTGTTATGTAAATTTTGCCCATGCAAAAGATCAAAAATTGTTGTAATAGTTTACATGTGGCCCTCTGTTTGAGAGGTCTAAGGGGAGCTAACCCTGGAACACTTCACAACATTTGGTTATGTTATTGTGTTACTTACTGTTGCGCCAACTAATTGAAATACCCTAGAGCATGATGTAAAACACCGATCAATCAATCAATCATTCAATCAATCAATGTATTTAGTGTGTTCATGACAACAAACAACTTTCTACACTAGCCTGACTGTAAGTTTATTTAAATATCGCATTTATTATTTGCCTGATCATGTATTTTGAGCAAAACTTCCTTTATTTATGGCTAACTATTTTTGTAAAATAAACGATGATCTTTCACTCAAAGATCATCATGTAAATTTTATCAGAGGTCTTCCACAGCTAGATAAAACGTAAATTTCTTTGCAAAAATGTTGGTCATTAGGAAGCTGAATTGTTGTGGTGTCCTGTGTTTCGTCCTGTAAGTGTATCGTGACGTCTTCTAAGTTGTCAGTAATGTTTTTTGGTCATTTCCTTCACTGATTGGGCTGGCACGCCGTCATAAAAGTGAAATAACCTTGAGTACATGTACGGCATAAAACCCCAATCAAACAAACAAACACAGCAAAAGTTTTGGATATCTGCTGTTAAGTTTCCTTCAAAACTTACTAAATGCTGTCTAAAGTAAAATTAGTTAACCCAATAAAGGAAGCCTTGCTTATAATTGAATGCTGTATATAAGTATGGTAGTTTAAATGTTTAAAATGTGCCCAGTTAAGTTCCATAAGGTAAGTCTAATGCACTTAGTTCTGTAGCAATCATTATGTACCTTATTTCGCGATTCTCAATTTAGGACAATTGTAGGTTGATGTCTATATTTTGAGACCTCTTCCTTTTACTACAAATATGGTACATCTCTCAAATATCATGGTTTGTGTAATAAATAAACAAGTGACTGTTGTAAACATACTATTGTTCACAAATGTACAAATATACATAGTCAGAACTTGTAATCAAAGGTTTATTCATTTACCGCTTCCATTTGTGTCCCAGTGTATTTATACTTTTAAGACGAAAAAATCTAGCTGTAGAATAATAATCTGGATACATGCTTGCGCAAAAAATAAAAATGTATGATTTATGTCAGATGTTAGCTTCATGGTTTTTGCGTCAATATTTATTGATTAGGATGTGTAAAAGCCTACATGTGTATCTGGACTTATTTACGAATGCAATTTGTTTGAATTTAGGATTTATATTTTGTTTTACTACAACTGTATGTCTTCCAAATTCCAATACTTGAATGCTTGGGAACCTATAATTCGTGCGCAAACCTCACCAAAGTTATGATCAAATACTTCAAGCACGTATCACTGTTTATACCAATGACTACATGTATCTGATGCTCCCAGAACGTAATTCATGAGAATATCTCCACAAATTTATAATCAACTACTTCATGGCTTGTCACTGTTTATCTCAATAACTATCGGTTCTACCCAGAACGTAATAAATGTGTAGATCTCAACAAATTTACGATCAACTACTTCATGGCTTATCGCTGTTTATCTCAATAACTATCTGTTCCACACAGACGGTAATTCATGGGAAGATCTCAACAAATTGACGATCAACTACTTCATGGCTAATTGCTGTTTATCTCAATAACTATCTGTTCCACCCATAACGTAATTCATTAGAAGATTTCAACAAATTTATAATCAACTACTTCATGGCTTATCGCTGTTTATCTCAATAACTATTTGTTGCATCCATACCACATATCCAATGAAGTGCAAGTAATTATTTCTCATGTTTGAAGTATCATAAATAATCAAATAATTGGCTTGTTAGAATGACTACAAACAACAATTGTATATCAGCAAAATATCTAATTAACTTCCTGATAAAATTTTACCATTTGGGTATCACTGTTTCATATTTAGCGCCTATACTGGTTTGAGTGATAATTTATTAGTTTATAAATAACGTGTCCAGCAGCATAATTTAGGTCCAAATATTTGACTCGTCTGAACAAATATTAACGACAATTGTACGATACAGTATATACATGTTGGAATACATTGTCGTCAATGGCCCGTCATATTTGTGAAATAGCCTTGAATCAATCAATCAAATAATCAATCAATCAAAACAAATCATTGTGTTCATCATGATGACAAACAACTTCTACAATCTTGTGGCTGTTTGTAGGTGTTTATTATTTGCTTTTTCATGTATTTGTAAAGAAGCCTCCTTTATGTGTAACCAATTCTGTCATGTGTGTATATAACGAGGACTACATGTACTGTCCATGGTACACATCATTCAGTCATCACATTCATGAACATTTTATCAGAGAACAACAACTTCATAAACCTGGCTGGAAAAAAATGTAAATTAACCCCAAGTTTATTCCGTCAATAGAGTTGTGATGTTAACATGTTATCATGGTTATTGTCAAGTAATGAAGATGGTTTAATTAAACCAATATATACAGTCAACACTTTTGTAAACATTTTCTAGAATGTGTTCAGTTGTTATCTAAGATAATGTTAACCCAAAAAGGGAAATTTTGTAAATGGTCACTTTCTAACAGACACAAAATATAGTATATTCTCTGTAAAGAACTAGACCAGTACATGAAAATCTGCTGAAGAAAAATTATTTGTTGTATCTCGAAGTCAAAGCAGATCTTACCACTACTTCTATTCCTAAGGAACCCTCTGGCTAAGGGCGTTGCGCAGAAGCTGCTTGACAAACACGGATCCCGATAACGGATTAGACTATCCCAAAACAAACCAGACTGGCTTTCAAGAATATGTAGGAATACCCAAACCAGTGTGACTTCAGCATTGAAGGGGAACATTTCATTGCTGGCTTTGTCTAAACCGTCTGCAAAGAACTTCGGGGATTTTCAGAATTTGGACTTAAAGATCTGATATGTCTTTTTTTCTACAATTATTTCAAGCGTGTGCTGTTGGGACGAACGGTCCGAACGGGGTTATGCCATAGTCGTGCAAACTCAGTTTAGGACGACTGATTAATAGGTTTCCCAAAATCGTGGAACTTGCCCCAGTTCAAGCAATTAATATTCCCAAAGGTACCATATCAGTGGTCAATGTTTTAATAGTCGTCATTCCTCAGAAAGAATCAAATTTATTTGCAATGTTTTACCACGATCGCACCTTCGCATGATGCGGGGTCCAATTTTCGTGACCCTAATTTTTTTATCGAATTTCAGAATGTTTCAATTTTATATTGTAGGCCATAGGTAAAAATAGAGATTCTACGGTATGAACATGATTAGGAATCAACCTGTAAACTGTGCAATTGTGATATGCACTTATAATTTTGACAGAATTGCAACTGTGTGTTTGTTTTCAGCTGTAGGATTTGAAAACTCCAAAGTTAAATAAAATTCTCATACATGTAAGGTTTACAAATTATGTGATTAAATGATAAAGTCAGTATTCATAGTTTGCGACCTTTTGTTTATAAAGTGAGATGTGATCAAATTTATGATGATTATGTTAGTGTGTTAGTTTCAAAGTTGACACATAGACGATTGAGGGTTCTACAGCAGTGGCTACATTAGGTTATAAATAAATAAAATGTTTTTGCAGAAAAGTTTAGTATTCGTGTCATACATGTAATAACAAGTTTGCTAGAAGAGCAATGTTTGTGTAGAACGGATAGGTATTTAGCGTCTAATGTTGGAAAGACCAGAAGCCATTAGTCTATTTATAGCAAACTTTTATTTTTTTGACAGTTTTGTCGACTTTTCACGGAGAAAACCCTGTAGCCCAAAGGTCTCCACAAATCGACCAGAGAAAAACAACTATAAGAGGAATGGAAAATCTTACCCGGCGTTCAAAGATTTTACCTGAACGAATTGATCAAATCCCTAGGCAAACCGTAACAAGCATGACTGCTGCTGTGGGGACGTTTGAACGTTGGTTTTATAGAACATACCTGGATGACAAAAGGCAATTTACAGACATTCTACCTGAAGAATTAAATAAACATCTGGCAGAATTCTTTAAAGTGATCATGTTGCCAAACGGAACGGACTATAAACCTGAATCTTTTCGAACAATGAAATGTTACCTGTTCAGGTATCTGAGAGAGACAGGGTACGACAGTAATGGCGACTTGTTTAATTCCCCTGTTTTAGCTGAAGCAAGGCAGGCATTTAAAGCCAAGAAACGCTACCTTGAAAAACTGGATATGGTCAAGGGCAACAACTTTCAGCCTCACATGTAGATGATAATCAAATAATATATTTCTGCTTCGACTACCTTCAGCTATTTGCATAATCAGTTTATTAGACTTATCATCTTTTGTTATATTTACCTTCATGCCAACCCACATCAAACAGTGAAGTGGTCCTATGGTAATCAAACTTTTATTTTCACAGACCCCAAAATAAAATTGAAAGAAAAAAAAAATTGTCCTGGTTGATATTCTTAATGTTTTTATTTATTTTATTTTTTTATTTTTTTTATTTTTTATATTAGATATTAATTGAAACCATGAGTTCAAAGCTTTTACATGCACAGGTACATGTTTATTTAAGATTATTAAGGTCTTGTTTTTCTTTGTGAACTGATTGGACGCCGACATTATATTCTACGATAATTAAAAAAAAAAATGAATTGAAATTGTGACCTGTGAACTGAAATAAACAATTTCACCATTTATTTCTAGAAAGGGAATTTTATAATTTGTCACTGATTTTACTCATTAATCTGTGATTTTTCTTTGACGCTCCAAAAATCAGCAAGCTATCTACGATTTGATGTTGATCAGTCTGTAAATGCAATAGGTTAAGTGATTTCTTAATTTGGTAAGTTAGGCGGGATGTAAGGGGATTGTTGTCTGTCAATTTTCGTAATGCAGACTCAAGTTTGTTTCCGAACAATGACAAGTATTTGTGTTAAACTGGCAGGTACATTTGAATGACATTTGTTGAGTAAAGTTTTTATTTTTATTTTACAATCAACATGTTTTCGTGTTTTTTTTGGCTTAATTCACAGGTATTTCTATAACAATTTACAAGCAAATTGGCAGTTTTTTTTTTTTAGTTTATAAAGTGGGTAAAAATTGCAGATATTTGAGGAACTGGCCTGTAATGAGTGGCAGGTATTTCTGTAACAAAAGACGATGAAATTATGGATTGGAAGTTTTTTGAGGTTTAAAATTTTCACATAATAACAACTGGTATTTCTGAACAAATCATAGTTCTGAGATTTAAGGTGATTTATTAATGTAAAAGTAACAATTTGTACTATGAGACTGGCAGGTTATAAAGACAGGTTATTGGACTTGGTTAACAGACTACTCACGAAACGTTTTTATTTTTTTCTTACCAGTTTTGTCTGCTTTCCATGGAGGAAATCCTATTGTTCCAAGGTCTTTGCAAGTAGACCACAGAAAGGCAACTACAAGGGAAATCGAAAATCTGAATAGACGATCAAAGATATTACCTAAACGACTAGATCAAATTCCGCGTCAAACTGTAACGAGCATGACGGCTGCCGTGGGGACGTTTGAACGTTGGTTTCAGAAAGTTCACCCAGAGGATCAGAGACAGTTTATAGAAATTCCGCCTGAAGAATTGAATTTATATCTTGCTAAGTTTTTTGAAGTTATCTTGCTGCCAAGTGGAGCTGACTATAAGCCCGAGTCTTTTCATATGTTGAAGTGTTACCTGTTCAGGTACCTTCGTGAGACCGGATATGACCGTACAAGGGACATGTTTCATTCACCTGTTTTTTCCGAAACTAAGCAAGCTTTTAACGCCAAGAAACGGTACCTTGAAAAAATGCAACATGACTTGTGCAAAAACTCACAGCCGGCACAACAGATGATATAAGAGAACAAGTACTAATTTCTACCTTGCTTCGAAAACGATTGCTCAAAATCATTGCTGAAATAAAGACATGTAGATTTCATAGTTTAAGTTTCATTGGGAAAGATTTGGTTTCTAGTGTATGTTTTGGTTTCTAGTGTGTCCTCAGGTGTCTGGTTCCTGGTGTATTGTCTTGTTTCTAGGGAATTCTCCAGTTTCTGGTGTATTCTCTGGTTTCTAGGGAATTCTCCAGTTTCTGGTGTATGTTCTGGTTTCTAGTGTATCCTCAGGTGTCTGGTTCCTGGTGTATTATCTTGTTTCTAGTGTATCCTCAGGTGTCTGGTTCCTGGTG
>JAVFBZ010193360.1:0-14350 GCA_032466195.1 Katharina tunicata
GTTAACATATGTGTACAAAATTGTAAGTATCATTTTTGAATTTCATTTTGCGTTTCTTTTTTTGAAGAGTGTATGTCAAAAACCGCGAGGTCAACTCTATAATGTTATCTATGCAATGACCTGTCGTCTTTGTCCATCATACTGGCCAGATATTATGAACAAAACTTAACAGAATATTAAAATCTGACTTTAAGAAATAATAACGTATTAAGATCCGTTAGAGAACATTTCAATGGACCTTGCCACGTTAAGATTGGGTTATTAATTTTTTTCACATATATTTTACAAGGACAAACCTGGTTACTACTTTGAGTTATCACTTGCTCCATGTTATAAGTGGGTAATTAGCAATCGAAGCTCTGCATGTCACCTTTGCCCCTTGTGCTTTTGAACCTCTAGCTCTTTATCTATGTTGTATCAGCATTCTCTTGTGCGCTTCTGAAGCGGTAGATTATACATCGTTGCGAATGCTTATGGTGAAATAAACCAGTTTTGTTGTGTTTAACTTGATAACATTTCGTAAAATATCTTCTCATACAAAGCTGGTACAAATTAGCCGGTGAAAATCGATCGTAAAATTGATTTATATATAAAATTGTGACAAAAAGTTGGAAACATTTTCAGCCTGCATTTCATTACAAATTATATAACGATGTTTATTACAGATTAGATAAGACAATATTTTTTGGCACACTTCATAACATTGTGAGGTTTATTAACAGTGTCTCAAAGTAAATTAATTTCATATAAAATGGGTTTTATAGCATTCTGAATTATCGTAGCACCTAGCATTGCAAGAGGAGTTAAACACAAAATGAAACAAGATCAAACGGTTTTAGCGATAGGACATGTAAACAGAATGTCAACAGATTGGATAGCGATTCGAACCTAATTGCCATCAAGTGTGAAAATCCTACACGATGTGTGGGCTGCAGCTCGCCATAAGAACATCAGAAAGAGCTTATAATAATGTTTGAAACCGAGGAAAGTGATTTGCGTAAAGCGTTTTTACCTAGTTTAAGATTAAAACAGATCTGATTAGCCTTTGCTGTCGTACCTATGTTTGGCTCTTTTGTTATCCATATGAAATTTTTACCTTTTGTAAATTCTACGTGCCACTTATGAAACTGTGAACTTTGAAATACATCTTGTATCTGCCGTTGTTAGCTCTATACAAAAAATATAAATAAGCCGGAAATTATATAAAAACAATAAACTTTATTAAAGTTAAATAAATGATGCTTTTAAAATGCCGTTTAATTATTTACCATCACCTTGGTTTGAATTCAATATCATTTAACACATAACACATTTGTATCCATGGTATTAACATTTACGTTTCAAAAATTGTGTTTTGTGCATGTTTTGATCTGCTTATTGCTGCTATTATTCATGCGTTCTGTATTTTGATTTCCCATGTATGGTGCTTCCACGTAATGATGGTACTTGTATAGGCAGGGATGTGACTGTGGCGTGCCTCACAGACCATCAGCCGGTTAACATGTATCTGTATTATCGGGTATCAATCATTCTGTTCCTGACACTGACATGATACAATTATGTAACAATCTAAAACTTGTTTCAGTCTTCAGTGTTCTTTTGGAGTCGTCCGAGTTGTAAGAGACAATCTCGTTAGTCCTAGAGCTTAACAAATAGAGTTTCCTTAATAACCGAACATGAACATTATCTATGTTGTTGTCATAAGGCATTTTGTAGCTCCCCTCCTATTTTCACTCTTAAAGAATAAATACAACAGAGGTGTAGAAATAAAAAAAAAAACGGAATTAAAGTGATGTTATGTTTTTGTTTAGATTTATACAAGGATTTGTCAGCTGAATGTCTCTTTAAGTTCATTCGTTAAAACATTGAAAGAAGGGTTCCCAAATAACCCACACTGTTGCTAGATTTACAATCATCTGTCGAAGAATTGTCTCCAACATATTCAGCCCTTATGTAAAACTGGACCATTCTAACGGTTTCTTTGAGTTACTACATTATTTAAACAACACTAAATGCACGGAAAGTAAGTAAAAAGAGGAAACAGTTTATATAACGAATTTCAAGGAAACAATTATTGCTTATTTTGTGAATGTTTGATCAACACTTGAATATATCTGATGCACACGAATGATTTAAATGATCATCAGGTGTCGTAAATTACGATAGTTCCACAATACACTCGTAGAAAACTTTAACATGGACTGTACCAAAAAGCTCACAAGTGCCATGATGTTAGATAACTGGACTTTAATGACGGTTTGTATTTGCGAAAGATTCAGATTCAAGGACATAAGGGATAAAAACTGTAGCAGCATCGTTTCACTAATCTCAGGGGCCGGATGTCGGGATGACTCAGACGCGTTTTCTTGAAAAACAAATTTCTTTTTGTCCTCTCTTTCTGAATGTTGTTATGTACGAGCTGCTCATAGACTCACACAAATAGCTGTTTCGCGGACAAACTGACCAGGAAAATGAAACCTACAATGCTATGGATAACACTGCCAAGACAGAAGCTCACAACTATGATGGCTTTGATGCTAGTAACGGGTATCACATTGAACTGCATGTATTTGAATATTCACCTAATCTAACTCGTCTCGAAAATGAAACTGACACAATTCCGCCTTTGCAATTCGACACCTAAACGAGCTATGCGGTATTATCTGAGGTTAACAAAGGAAACAAAGGTTAATTTAATTGGCTCAGAATCTCAGAGCGGTGTTAGACGAAGCGTTTTTCTATAGAAATACAGAAGTAAGTTTTCTATGATGGTTAAACAAGAAATACTGAATTTATCATGAAATTATCATGGTTCCCATGTTAAATTTACATTCAACCAACCAAGTTGCGCTTATTAAACTCTTGGATAGCGATTATGCCACTGGGTGAAACTACTAAGAAATGCGTAGGCTGTAGTCTTCCCGAAGAATATCGAAAGAGTTTAGAATATTGATAAACATTAGGAGCCCAGGAAAAGGTTAAAGGTATTTAGTTAATACGGCTTTTAAAACATAATTAAGATTTAAAGTTGTAATCTGGATTCAATGTTTAAGCAATATCAGTCTACAGTCACCATTTGTGCACATTATTTGACAATTTGAAGATGGGTTTATCACAAGTTTGTATTAACACGTTTCCATGCTGCTCATAATTTTAACAGATACGCATAGATTGTGTTTACAATCAAGCATTTCATTTAAGTGATTCGGGTATTCGAGATCTAAGATTTCCAAAGCAAGTAATTCTCGACACTCGCCGTCAGTTTACTTTCTCAATAACACCAAGCAAATAATCATAAAATCCGCATATACTCCAACATGGTCTGCTGGTTGTGCTATCTTGGCCTGTCAATGTAAAAGCTCATTTTGAAGCGATATAATGAAGTCAATATTCCCCGATAGATGAGGCAAGGTCATTACATTCTCACTGATCGAACTGCACACCCCATCATATGCACACAAGTATTAAAATACTTTGCCCTGAACCTACTTCTGGACTGATCGAGATTTATAAACATTCAGTTATTAAACACGTCTCAACATCAAGTTGGCAGATCGATTGTACGGTGGAATGGATGACCTATTTGGCTACTGTACAGTGCTGACCTTAGACCCGACAGAAAAGACCCGAAGAATGTAGCATTGCTAAAGCGTTAGCTGGAATCAGCTTTACAGTAGTTTTCCATTACTACCACCAGTTGGCTAATGATCATTGTTGGACACACCCGAATACATTTCAAAGGATTACACATTTGGTCTATCTCTAAGATGAAGTAGATAGACTTAATGTACACAGAGAGGATCCTTACAAAATTGTAGTATCTTAGATAAGCTGCCATCTCAATAGATTAAAGATGGAAAAGGGATGCGCATGAATCACAACTTAACTGATAAACGCTTTTTGATGGACAAAATATTGACATAGATCTATGATGTGGTTCATGACCTTTGGTCAATTGGTTTTTTTTTTTTTGGTATTTGTTTTGATGTGGTCGATTGCTTCAGAGTACTTGCACCAAATATATCAGTATCCTTCGTCAACACAGAATATAGTAAATAATTAGATTATCGTTCTCCGCATCTCAAAATCAGCCGAGACTGTCAAATTATAAAGCAGTGCTACCCATGCACTTTCAGGCAGCCATACACGTATTCCTTTAAAATGAAAAGATAAGACAACGACTGACCCAGCTTTCCTGGTTGTCGAAATTAGCACTGATGAAGAATTCCAAGTTGTATGAGCTTTGTTTCTGAATTGTAATAAAAGAAGCGTAGAAATGAATGTTGTTAGTATGTTTACCCGTGGTATAAGAATATAAAAAAGGGTTGCCTTTGATGGGATGATAATGATGGGTGTAACACTGGAAAGACAGATACTCCCACACCAGGATCGTTATGGCCAGTTATATTAACCATGGTCATTGCTTAAGATTGGACTACCGAAGTATCCAGCTTATCTGACTCCCCTCGCAAATGAATCTAAAACAATTACGTCTTCGCGATTGGACATCCCAAGCGGTTTCGTGGTATACTCTGCGGCTTTCAAATAGAAAGTTGATTTAACTGACATTGTTTCGATTCACAATACAGAATGATTCGTCCACACCAAATCAATAGGCCTTCTGTCACATTGCAATGTAAGAGTGTTAAAATGTTGCGCTTTTCTCTGTTGCGTGCTGTCCTCAAGCAACACAGCTTGGCACCAATGCCAATAAGACCACCACTACGTTTTGTTACGGTCGAAAATAATTTGTTAAATAAAAAGTTATTTTTCCTCCTTTTTTCCAAATTTGGTATTGATATGGAGCGTTTGTGTGGAAGTTTGTGGTCCATGTGTTACAAAAGATTAAATCGCTAGGTCCCATTTGGTGTATGACAACTGTACAGCGAGGTGTGATTCGGCTGTTGTTTACATTCTCAAGCTGGGCTGCCAGACCACTATCATCGGAACGGCTAGTTCAAAAGCTCAACCATCATGACCTGTCAAGCTTTAGATCCTGTACTTGACAAGACTGGTTGAGGTACATGTATGTACCAGCGGTTTTCGCCCAACGAATCTTTGAGAGGGATCTTTGGAACGAAACAATAACATCACGGCTTATCGAAAGTTAATTGTGGTCTATGACCAGTGGGTGGCAATTAATCTATCTCTATAAGGTATAGTGGTAGTTGTTTGTAACCGTATCTTTCTCCGCAGCTTTATACATTGTTATCATTCAGGATAGGATAAACATTGATGACAATGTGTTTTCACCAGGCTAGATTGTAATGTAAAAAACATAAGTTGGCGACCAAAAAATTCACTATTATCGAACAATCAATTTCTCAACATATCTTGATTAACACATGGGTTATATATCTTTTTGTCTTCTGAGATGATATAAACCATCAGCTTACGCTTTTGAAATTAACCTGCGTGAGTTGGTTTGCGGGCGTCTTTGGGTGCCCCCATGTTGTCTGAGGTAAGGAAGCATCAATACGCTGATTTGTTGAGGTAATGAAAAAAACTTAAATCGTGATAATTTGCATTAACTGTTAGGTTACTACAAAGTGTTAACGTTTACAGCCTTAGTCGCCATTTGTGGATTTATTAACTTGAGACATTTATATCTAAATGTTCCTACTTTTTCAAGATATAATCAGATCGATATACTTAGACTGTTTGCTCAATAAAGCATTGAGTAAGGAGAAGAAAGAGATCTAAAATCGATTAAAACATTTCGCTGTTGTTCCATCTAATTTCAGCCTAATAGCCTCACTGTCTTCGTCCCGTGGTACACTTCAGTAGCACTGTTGAACTCAAACTTCTGAATCTATTAATATATGTTTCTGTAATATATTCCTACGTTACTTTCCGTGAAGTTTTCACACGTGCATTGCATTTAACCACAAGTCATTTATATGAAATAATCCTGACAAACAAATATTCTCACTCTACACACCCATTAATTACACCATTTGGCCCGCATTCCTAAAGATAATTGCACTTAAGTATTTATTAAAAGATACAAAACATTTAGCCATATTTCAGCCTTTGGTATTTGACCTCAGTATCATATCATTGAAGGCGTAACCTTTTAACTATACCAAGATCCGTAACAAATATATATGGCACAACGTTGACGTTCGTAGGCCGTTTTCATTTTTATTTATTTATGGATTTTAACTACACTTTGAAGCTAGAAAATATATCCCTTTAAAATTTATGTTTGTTCTTAGGATATCAGACGCCCTATCAAGGAACTTAAATAATGGAGTTTTTGGGATGTGTGATATACAGCTTAATGCACGAGCATAAGGCCTTTTTCGAAACACATTTTGCACCTTGTACTTCCGGTCTAGTTTATTCCACGTGATCATTAGTATTTGTATATAAAAGTCTATTGTAGTATTTGTTGACTACATGATGTTGCTTCAGGGTGGTTTTAAGGCTTTCGGTGAATTTAACGTTACGTTTTATTTAGTATCAATCATTTTGTTCGTGACACTGACATGAAACATAATGAAACAATCTAGGACTCTTTCATGTCTTCTTCTTATTGTGGAATTGTCCGCGCTGTGATTGGCAGGGTCATTAGGACTGAAGGTGAGCAATTTTGCATTCATAATAACCAAAATAAGATTTATTTAAGGTTTTGTTTACCAAACCTTTACTTGAAAGCTTTTCGAGCGCAGGTATTTATTTGTTAACCATAAAATGACTGTTAACTATAACCTTTTAAATTGTACTATATACATGTATACTCATAAGGAAGCAACCAAGCGACAAATCAAGCGTAACTCATTAATGTTATTAAGATTATCTGGACTTTGGTTTTGGTTATTTGCCACTTGATCTGACTTTTGTGTGGGTGAAGCGAAATATTTCGTCTCATTAACGCTTGTCAGGACAATTTATTGATATCATATAACTGAACCGGTCTATACAACTGGTGTTAAACATGTAGGCTTCTCAACGGAAGAGAAATTGAACGAGATTTGGGTTCTACGAAGATGGAAATGGAAGAAAGTTTTCAATTATCAGGGACTGTAAATAAATACTCATGCTAAATGCTGAATACACATTGACTGTTGCATTGCTGAACCATTTTACGGCTAAAGGGGAACCGTTTACAACAAGGGTCAAAGTGAACATTATGTTCTGATGTACGTTTCGTAATAGTGAAATAATAGTTAAAAATATGAAAAAATCGGGAGATTGACATTAAATTGGGTTTATGTTTTTTTACAAACATTTCATGAAAAATGTCAGAGGAAAGGCTATGTTGCATCTGCCTTTTTGGTATCTTCGGGTATGCGCCAGCTGCTTGAAAAAAGCTGCTTGTGTGTTATCGACATGAAACACAAACCATGGAAGTTAAATGTCATTTTTCGGATATTGGTCTCTGTCTGAACTGACATTAGCCGACAGAGTGAAACTGTTCCCTTTCCTCTTAGACTACAAAAGCAACACCAACAGTAAAATTCCATCATTCATTTTCGTTATCAATGGGCTGAAGGTCGACTCGAATGGATCAATATCAACCGTTTTAAGTAACGGCCCGCCTTTGGAAAACTTTGGAAAACTAAGAAACATATTTTACAGACTAAGTGCAATTTTAATGGATGTCGCTAAGATAATCGAAATGGCCTTGTGGAAAACGAGTTATGGGGACATTTAGTCTCAAGTCATAATGTCGCATGGTGCTCAAGTCATGATGAAGGATGTCATGTCGTCATTTCTTTCGTCTAAAGAACAGATTACCTCAATCTAATCGATTTGATGTATGTGTTTGGTTGGGTTTACGCTGTACTAAAGGTTATTGCACTCATATGACTGCGTGTCAGCCCAATAAGTAAAGAAACCCACCCTATTAAAACGACGTTGGCAACAAAGAAAAACCCACGATCCTGAATACAACATATAAATGAGTTTAAGTAAAATGAAAGGTTAAGAACTATGAAATACCATCTACAGTATGTAGTTGTAGAAGCTGCAAATTGCAACAATGTATTGAATAATAATTCTAGTTTAACTACAGCCATGTCCTATGCCAGTGTAGCAATTCAAGTAATTTGACAGGTGTTGGCCGCAGCAGGAACAAACTAACAAAGTAATTTTCAACACTCGCGTACCGCCTACTTTTTCCCGATGTTGTCTCTGGTCATAACACCAAGGTAATAATCTTAAAATATAGTCCAATATGCTCTGCTGGGTGTCCTATCTTGACCTGTCCATGTCAAATCTCATTTTGACGCGATATAATGAAGTCAATATTCACCGATTGACGAAGCAAGGTCATAACGTTCTCGCCGATCGAAGAGTGGACTCGATTATATGCACACTGATATGAAAATACTTTGACCAGCACAGCCTACTTCTTGGCTGCATCGAGATTGACAAACATTCAGTAATTAAAAACGTCTCAACATCAAGTCGACAGATGTATTGTACTATGGACCGGTTGACTTATTTGGCCACTGTACAGTTTCACCTTTAAACCCGACAGAATAGAACTGAGGAATATAACACACTTGAAGCGTTGGTTGACATTACAGTATTTTCTCATTACTGCCACCAGTTGACTTATGAACATTATTGAAAAAACTCTTATACATTCCGAGGATTTAGTCTTGCAATTAGAACTCTCTCTAAGACGAAGTAGATAGACCGACTGTACACAAAAAGGGTCACGAATAAACTTATTACTGCTTTTTTGACACTATATTGATATAGATTTATAATGTGGTGTATGACCCATGACCAACTGGTAGCTGATTGGAGTAGCTGGACGACGTGCTATTGGCATGAAATATATCGCTATCGGTCGTCAACTCAGAAACAGACTGTCAACTGATCAATCCTCAGCAGTGTTACACATGCAGTCTTAGGCAGTCATCTCTGTTTCCTTTAAAGCAAAAAGATAATACAACGAAAGACTCGGCTCTCCTCGTTGCCGAAATCAACATTTACTGAGAATTGTTTTCATATTTGTTTCTGAATTAAATAAGGATGAGTGTGAAATGAATGCTGTTGTTATCATTGTATAAGAAGATGGGTTGCCCTTAAAAGAGCGATAATGAGTTGGTCTAACACTGCAAAGACTGACGCCACTATACTGGGATGACTTTACGACCCTCTCTATTAACCGCGCTGATTGATAGAGATTGAACTATTGAAGTATCCAGCTTGTCTGGCTCCCCTCACAAATGAAATAAAACAATTCCGGCTTAGCAAGCTGGACATCCAAAGTGGCTGCGTGATATTCTCGAGTTCCATATAAAGAGTTGGTTTAACATACACGGTTTCGATGCACAATGCTGAGTAGCACTTGAAGGCTTCCGGACGGATTCGTCTGTACCAAATCATACACCTTCTGTCTCATCGCAATATGCCGATTGTTAAAGGAATGTGCGATATACCGTATTAAAATAATAATAAAGTTTGTAAAATCTAAAATGCGACCCGCATCTGAGTAACAAAACTACAAACCTGTAGATTAGATATGCAAATTTCGTGTTTCTCAAATTTATTATAAGAAGAACGAGGGAGCGAGACTTTACTTTAAAATATCGCAATATCGCGTTCTCGAGCACTCGTATTCTCTCGTTCTCGTCTAAAGAAAACATGACAACAAGTCCGTATTATCAGTAAAATCTCGCGTTTAATTAATTTTTCTATTTTGATCATTCACTTCTTCGAGGGCAAGATGTGATTGTTTGCAATCCTAACCTTGTGAAACAAATAAGTTTGAGCTTCCTTTTCTTGGGCTGCACATCCTCTCACCGGAAAGCGAGAATTAACAGTTAAACCTCGCGTTCTTGCTTTCTTAAGCAATCCTTACTAAAAATTACAAACCACGAGATTTTGCATAAGAATCTCCAGTTGTATGTTTTCTTCAAAGTGTAAACGTCGATGGAGCGAGATCGCCAGACCGCGAGAACGCGAGGTTTAACAGTTAAGTCTCGCAATCTTGTTATCTTGCCTTTCAGATGAAGGATTTTAAAAACCACGAGATATACATGTTAAATCTCGCGTTTTTCTATTTCTAAAGAAACTTCGCTCTACTGGTTTTGCTGTTGGTTTATCTCAAAAGAGTAAAGTGTGATTTTGTTATAACCATAACTTTCTTCATGACTACATACGTGACGTATTAAATAATCCCTAATCTAGGATGTGAAGTGCCATTATTAAAGATTGGGTAAACATTTGGGAAAATGATTAAACCTAGTGATAGGAATGTCACGAAGTCAGTTGACGACGACAAACAAATTAACTGTAAAAACCGGAAAGAATTAATTTCTCAAGGTATTTTGATAAACGCATTGGTTATATATATATCTTATTTTGCGATTATGTTAATATTGCTTTGTAAATTGGTAATATATGATCTGATGTAACATACTGCCATATAATACCACACCATGACATTTGTGAGTTCGCAACAATGTCATACATAAGCGTATATTGTCATTTAATATAATTCCCACCGTATATATCATGTGTTCAACAAGATACCATGGCACTTCATCTATAAATGTCAATGGCAGTTATATTCATATAAAGCATGGTTTTCTCTTCGAATTTTTCTAAATAAATGTACTCAGTCCCATCGGAAGTATCGTTGCGTTATGTTTTAATTGTGAACCAAATGCAAGGGGTTAACATTTACAGACTGTTATTGCCATCTGTGGACGTTATTCATTCACTTGGGATATTTATAGCTACATGCATCTACTTTCTCACGATTTAATCGGATTAATATCACTCGAAAGCCATCGAATGTACTGCGCACAATATCTCGGACGTGATACGATCATCGCCATTTTAGCCGGAACCCTTTTCACAGCCCATGGGTGAAACTGCCAATGTAGACAGATTCCACAGTTGCCATTTATGTTACATTTAGAACATAATCTACTCCTAAACTAAATATTGTGCATCTAAAGCCATATGGAATTCGTTCTATTACCCTATATTTGCTTACGTGTTCATTGTCCATATGGTGGTAAATAGGCTTCCGGTGAACAAAATGTACCATTTTAATGCATATTTATACACCTTTATACAGCGAAATAACGAGAAATCACGCGAGGTTTTGCCGATTTGATCGATATACATAGGTTTATTTCCCAATGAAGGAGAAGTATACAATCTCACACTCTCTTAAAAAAATTCACTCTTCTTTCTACTTTTTTGAGTCTATAGATATGGTTGTCGGCACTCCGTTGAACCATGCATGCAGTACCCCGGTTCAATTCAAACTTCAGAATCTATAATAATGGTAGCTGTTATTCTAAAGTTACTTTCGGTGAACTTTTCACTCTTTCATTTTTTCATTTAAAGGAAATAGCATTCTAACACTACGCACCCGATAATTCTTCTCCTTGGCCCATATTCATCAAGCTACTCAAGTAGTTTTTTTTTTACATCAAGAAACATTTTCAGCCTTTTCAGCCCTTTATTTAAAAAAAAACTTCAATGTGTGAATTAATCTTTTTGATTTGATTTTAGAAGTTTCACCAATAATCTTAGATTTAGAGTTATCAGACTTTTTTTTAAAAGTCACATCTATGTATTTAGAATTAGATTTGAAATTTGACACCATTTTTTTCTTGCCAAATATATTCAAGTAGCTTTGTGAATACGGCCATTTAAATGAAATAGCATTGGGCAAACAAATATTCTACTCTACACATCTGATAATTTCATTCCAGAACCCTTTATTATTGTGCTGTAATAACACTAGTAAATTATTGAACAGCAATCGCTGATTGGAAGAATTACAGGTCAAACGGATTGTTGACATCCATAGATATGCCTTACTATCTTACCCTTTTATGGGATAACTTTCAAAGCATGTTATAATTACGTCACATAACTTAACGTTGAAGTTGGAAAACCGATTCTTTCAAACTGTATGTTTGTGTTATGATATCAAATGGCCAATCAATGAACTTTGAAATGATGTAGATGGCTGTATGTGTCATATGCCGATGTACAATGTATGTGTAATGCCTGAGTTCTGAATAACCTCTTTCACATGAATTTTGTAACCTTGTCACGTTAAATCTATTATTTAATATTTCATAAATGTAAGAAAACTGTACAGATTATTTTTGCATCTGTCACACCAGTTAACGATATGGCCTTTTCAGAAAAAACGTAGAGTATATTTTATTGTTTCGTCGAATAATCATGCACATTGTGATAACTTACAATTTTACTTCCGGTCTAGAGATCTTTAGATTTTTGTTTTTCAAGTCTATATTAGTATTTTAGATGCAGGGATCTGGCTGTGGCCTGGCTAATAGGTCTTCGGGCAATTTAATGTTCCTTTTTTATTTATTAAGTATCAATCAAACTGTTCCTGACACTAACATGAAAACATAATAAAACAATTTAGGACTCATTCATGTCTTTATATTATTTTGGAATTGCTTTAACTGCACATGGCAGTCTGGTCATGCCTGGAGATGGTAAACTGTCCTCCTATCATAACCAAAAATAAGAATCATAATTAGCTTGTAACCTTTATGTTCAGGTATCGATTTGCTTTATATCTTTATTTTACTTACAGGAAACGATTTAACACCATCATGATATTTGTTTATACCATTCAAAGTGTATATGCTGTTATCCTTTAAAGAAATATGCGCTTCAACTAAGATCCTATTATTCATACGATTAGATTTATTAAAGATTTAACTTTTATCAAATTTATTTATTGGCAATAATTATTAAAATTAATGTAAATAAATTTGTCTGAAAATATATTAAAATAGTTACTCCAATATATTTTTTGAAGGGAAACATCAACAATCGTTAAATTTTCCTCAATTTTTTTTAAAAGACAAGTTTACGAGAATGAAATATAAATATTCCACTATATGATGAAAATACGATTAAACGTACTTTAACCTATTATGATGCATATCTCATTTAAAATCCTGTCTATAATCGTCTAAGTGAAATACCCATTATCACGGCCTTAAATACCAATCAAACGATCAATCATATACTAATGCATTTAATGACAGCTGTCAAGCTGATGATATGTATGCAGTATTCCACAAAGCATTTGGCTAGTTTACCAACAATTCCCCAATTATAAACGGTAAAATGATGTTAAATTATCAGGAATTTACTATCGGGGCGGTCACCAGGCGACTAATCACTTATGGCTGAACACAATGCTAATTTTAAGCATGTTTGTTATTTATTTATATGATAAAAGTTATACGAGGAACAACATTTAGTGTTTCTATGTACATACATGTGTGTTGATAAAGCGAACATTTGGTCTCATTATCACTTTCCAGGGCTGTTTATTGATACCAAACAACTTAGCCGAATTACACACCTGCTGTAATATCACAACGCCAGTAAATAAATCATTGTCCAGATGTAGTTATTTTTGTGAAAGTATTGTTATCGTGGATAGGTAAGACCATTCATTGCTACGATTTTATTAGTATTCCCCAAAAAACAATTGATCGCTTCATACTAGAACAGATCTACACTGATTGGTATTGATTTTACTTATTCCAGTTGTCAATACTATCGACTATATACTGTTACTATTTCACTATTCTATCATCCTGGACAAAATGTAAAACGACATTCTGCGTGTGGATACATATATTGTCTGAAAGCGAGACTTTTTTATATTATAAAATAATTGCATGTATTGGTTTGTATCGCGATATAATTGTATGTCGACTGCCGATTTTGATTATCAGGGACTCTCGCCAATCTTGTGCCAATGATACTAGTCAAGCAAATGCTACATACCCAGGCGAACCGTTTTCACCAACGGTTTGTTAGAGCATTATAGATTTCACACTTTATTATTATTTTAATACGTTATATCGCACATTCGCGAAGTAGATATTTTCTAAAAGCTGATACTTTGGTCCATAATAGACACATACAGAAAACCGGATTTAAGTCGTTTCAGTTGATTTTTGGCCGAAATTCTGCGGAATAGTTCCTTTAAATTATGATTTAAAATATGGAAACATATACGGATTACAGAATTTTAAATTATTTCGGGTTCAAGGTTTTTTAAGATAGGTTTCTTTGCGTTTCTTTTGAGCCAGCTCCCTGAAGAACTATTTGCATGTTATCGGCAGGAAACACAAACTGTGGTAAATGATTGTCATTGTTGGAAAATTGATTGCTGTCTAAACTCTCATTAGCCGATAAATTGAAACTCTTTCCCTTCCTTTCAGGTTATAAATACAACACACACATTCAAAAAGCTCATTCGTTTTAATCTACATGCAGACGGAAACTGTGAGCATTGTTTAGTTTCAGATACTATTAAACATTTCCTTTTTTCTTGTAGTCACTATGCAGCTGCTCGGGA